>JANHGO010001486.1:0-34023 GCA_024606505.1 Aquila spilogaster
CAAGATTAGTTAAGCATGACCTTCCCCTGGTGAAGCCGTGCTGGCTGTCTAGGATCACGTGCTCATTCTTTATGTGAAGAAGACCAATAGTATCCTGGAGTGCTTTAAAAAGAGCATGGCCAGCAGATCAAGGGAGGTTATCCTCCTCTACTCTGCCCTGATGAGGCCACATTTAGGATACTGTGTCCAGTTCTGGGCTCTCCAGCTCAAAAAAGACAGGGACCTTCTAGAAGGAGTTCACAGGATGGCCACAGAGAGGATTAAGGGCCTGGAGCACCTCCCTTATGAGGAAAGGCTGAGTAACCTGGGTCTGTTTAGCCAGGGGAAAAGAAGACTGAGAGGGGATCTTATACATGTTTATAAGTATCTTAAGTGTGGGAGTCAAAAAAGGGACATGGCCAACCTCTGTTCAGTCGTCTGTGGGAGCAGGACAAGAGGAAACGGCCGTAAACTGGAATATAGGAAATTCCATGCCAGTATGTGAAGGAACTTCTTCACAGTGAGGGTGACAGAGCACTGGAATAGGCTGCCCAGGGAGGTTGTGGATTCTCCTTCTCTGGAGCTATTCAAGACCTGCCTGGAGAGCTATCTGTGTGACCTATTGTACAGTACCTACTTTAGTAGGGGTTTTGGACTTGATGATCTCTAGAGGTCCCTTCCAACCCCTACCCCTGTGATCCTGTGATTCTGCCCCTCTGCTCTGAGCTGGTGAGATCTAACCTGGAGTACTGCATCCATACGTGGAGTCCTCAGTACAGGAGAGACAAAGACCTGTTGAAGAACATCCAGAGGAGGGACACAAAAATACTCCAAGGAATGGAGCACCTCCCATACAAGGACAGGCTGAGAGAGTTGGGGCTGTTCCATTTGGAGAAGAGAAGGCTACGGGGAGACCTCATAGCGGCCTTTCACTGTCTATAGAGGGGTGTAAGAACGAAGCGGACAGGGATCTGTCATGATAGGACAAGAGAAAATGTTTTTGAGCTAAAGGAGAGGAGATTTAGACTAGGATAAAGAAAATGTTATTTTACAGTAAGGGTGGTGAGGCACTGGAACAGGCTGCCCATAGAAGTGGTGGATACCCCATCCTTGAAGACATTCTAGGTCAGGCAGAACGAGTCTCTGAGCAACCTGATCTATCTGTAGATATCCCTGTTCATTGCAGAGGAGTTGGACAAGGTGACCTTTAATTTTCCCTTCAAACTCAAACAATTCTATGATTCAATGATTCTATGTCATTTAAAAGTGTGAGGATGAATCAGAACAATGCAGTTCACTGCAGTGTTGAGGGTCAGTGGCAGAGAAGATGAGATAGCTATGTATTACACAGTGTCACCATGAAACAAGGGTCCCAGGCTTGAAACTTTCCTTTGAAAGTGGTCCCTAAGGCCATTAATCAGAACAGTAATTTCCAGGCCTTCTCTGTAGTTCACACATTCTCATGTTATCAAATCTTATGCCATTTTATACAGGGGCTGACTGAAAAATAATGCCTCCTATTTTATTATGCTTTCTCACAAAGTCAGAGGAGAAAGTTAGTGGTATGACAGTAGAAGCTGAGCTTTCCCACTAATATTCCATATAACTTTGTTGCTGTACAACAGAAGGCAGCAGATGGGCAGTCTGACAACATGGTGTCTGAAATGGAAATACATATGAAGCAAAAGTGTGTAGTTGAATTCGTCCATGTGAAAAAGGTCACACCAGTGACATTCATTGATGCTTACTGAATATTTATGGCGATCAAACAGTGGATGTGAGCACAGTGAGGCAGTGGATGGTGTGTTTCAGCAGTAGCAACAGTGATGTGTAAGACAAGCCAGTTCCAGATCACCATGCACAACTATCATACTTCAAAATGAAGAACTTACCAATCAGTTCATCAACGCAAATTGACAGATTATGAACAATAAAGCAAAAGTTGAATATTGCAGTGTTTGCAATGGCTCTCACAAATGCTCTCTCAGAAACAGAAAGAATACCATATTTGGAACCTATTGAACTAATACAGGGCTAGAAGTGACAGTTTCCTGGATTGCATCATTACTAGGGACAAGATGTAGTGTCGCCACTGCAAGCTGGAGTCAAAATGGCAGTTCACGGAGTGGAGATAAGTGAATTCTGCATCAAAAAAAAAAAGTTCAAGACACAGCCCTCAGTGGGTAAAGTGATATGCATTGTCTTTTGGAATAGGAAAGGGGCAGTCCTTCTGAATTTCCTGGAACCTAGGCAAATTATCAACTCAGATCTGACTAAGCTGAAGGCTCAAACTTCCAGAGTGAAGCCAGAGAAGAAGACAAACTTTCTCTTGAAACATGATAACATTAGGTCCCATACCTGTTTGAAGACTGTGGAGCAAATTGCCAATCTTGTCTGGACTGTCCGACCATTCACCTTGTAGTTCAGATTTAGCACCTTCAAACTTCCATCTGCTTGGGTTGTGAAACATGGACTGTGTGGGCAGCATTTTAGGATGAGAGATAATGACTTCAAGTTGCACCAGAGAAAGTTCAAGCTGGATATTAAAAAAAAATATATTCTCAGAAACAGTGGTAATTCCTTGGAATAGAGAGGTGGTGGAGTCACCATCAAGAAATGTGTAGATGTAGCACTGAGGAACGTGGTGTAGTGGGCATTGGGGTGGTGGATTGAAGTTGGACTAGATGATCTTAGTGGTCTTTTCCAACTTTAATGATTCTATGATTCTATGATTTTCCAAGCAACAATGCTATTACAACAGCTGTAAAACTGTAGGCCATCTCCACTAGTGCAGATTTTTATAAGTGCAGCATGCAGGCTCTTGCTCATGGCTGGTGAAGAAGCATAGCTTGGTGGTGGTAACTATGCTGAAAAATCATGCTTTGTAGCTGATAATTTGCTCTATCAAATAGTGTTATTGTGCTTTTGGTATCTGTTGTAGTTTCCATGGAAATAAATAGGACACATTATTTTCAGAGCCATCTATGTAGATATTCCTATCTTTTTTTCCTAAAGCTGGCGAAGTAACTACACTCAGGTGCGACTATTACCATGCACTTGTAGAGGACCATACTATGCATATTTGATTTGTCTGGCCATGGTTGGAAGGTTTGGCATTTGGAACAGTCAGGTCCTACAAAATCCTTCACATGATACAAGTAGATACATACGTACTATTTCAATCTGCTCTTAAAAGTGAGCTTGTGAAGAACAGCTCAGCTACACTGCCTGCCTAGCATTACTTGTTTATGTAATATTTCCTGAACCTTCTCATCCCAGTGATGTAAGGGTGAGGAGTTCAGATGCGGGAAGATGGTAAATTCACGCTGCCTTCCTTTCTGGCTGGAAGAAATCCATTTCTTGAAAAGCACTTATTCAAATTTACAGCTGATACCCTTCTCTAATTTCTTTCATTTCTTTTTTTTTTTTTTTCTGTCAACAAAGTCTGTTTTCTTATCTCTATAATTAATGCAGAGCACTAGTCTCAGGCTAAATTTCTCCTTGTTTAGTTTTTGAGAGAAATATTTCCTCTTGCATTTGCTATGGATGTTAACCCCATTTCTCTTTACAGCCCTTCTGGGGCACATACCAGTTTTGTTTTGCTCTCTTACCCAGCAGATGTTTTATACTCTCTTTTGCCTTTCAGTAATGTCACCATTGCCATCAACTTCTAAATGTGTAAGTCCACCAGGGACACAGTTTATCCTGTCAGCAGCTCATATTAGTCCTGGGTCCAATCCTGTTGCTTTTTTTCCTTTAAATCCTGATTTCACAGGCAGGACTGCAAGGATTTTCTGAAGTACTCAGTGGATGAGTCTGCTTATCTGATAGCATCTGATGCTTTCCCAAACAGGAGAGGGAAATGAGACAGCATTTTAAAAGCACAGCAGCTACACACTTTGGATATATGTTCTTGTTTGTTTGCTTGTTTATTTATTGTATTTTTTTCATGTAGCTTTGTTACTCTTTTTGCACTTGTGTGCAGACTGCCACAGTAACATAGCTTTTTCATGACTGATCTAGATGAGCTAAAGATTTTCTGTGATTAAAATGTTGCTTCTTGAGCTCTTTTTTATGTTTAAGATGTAAAGTGGAGATAAAGATTTGTGATCAAATTTAAATTAAAGAGTTTCTAATAGGGATTAAATTTAGATTTCATTAGGCAATTTTTGTATACATCCTAAACATCAAATGGTTGCTACAAACATATTAATTGAGTTTTAGTTGTAAGATAGATGTTTACATGATATGACTGCTAAGCTTTCTTGAAACTGTTTCTTGTAATGACCTAACATTCCAAAATTTATCTATGAATATTTTAACTAAATAATCAAGCTATAAGTTGGGGCAAGATACAATTATAAAAACAACCAGCAGTCAGAAACAAATTAAGCACTCAGGCATTTCACATGACTTTCAAAGTTATAATTTATTTTTCACCTGAGTCCATCTTCTGGTATTTAGTTAAATTAACACATATTGACCACAGCAGCAATAGTACATGCATCATTCAGACCTGAGTAACTAGTAGTATCAGACAGTTAAATGATATGCACTTAGGATATGATTTTTGGATTCAAAGACTGTACAATTAAACATGGATAGTCTTATAATAAAGTATTGTATTGTCATTAGCACTCACTAAATCATAGAATCATAGAATGTTTTGGGTTGGAAGGGATCTCAAAGATCATCTAGTTCCAATACCCCTGCTATAGGCAGGTACACCTCCCACTAGACCAGGTTGCTCAAAGCCCCATCCAGCCTGGCCTTGAATGTCTCCAGGGATGGGGCATTCACAGCCTCTCTGGGCAACCTAGTCCAAGGTCTCATGACTCTCATGGTAAAGAATTTCTTCCAAATATTCAGTTTAAATCTACCCTCTTCCAGTCTAAAGCTATTTCATCTCATACTGTTGCCACATGTCCTTGTAAAAAGTCCCTCATTAGCTTTTCTGTAGGCCCCCTTCAGGTACTGGAAGGCCGCTATATTGTCTTCTTGTAGCCTTCTCTTCTTCAGGCTGAAGAACCACAGCTCTCTCAGCCTGTCCTCGTAGGGGAGGTTTTCCAGCCCTCTGATCATCTTTGTGGCCTTCCTCTAAACTTGCTCCAGCAGCTCAATGTCCTACTTCTGTTGGGGGCCCAAGAACTGGATGCAATACTCCAGGTGGAGTCTCATGAGAGCAGAGTAGAGTGGGAAGAATCACCTCTCTCGACCTTTTGGCCACACTTCTCATGAATAGCTGCCTAGCGTCATATACTGCATACTTGTTTCTTGAAATCTTCATATCCCAATTACTTTTTTTCGTGATCAGACTGTTTGGCTTGCGTGACTGGTGCCAACTCTTTTCACCTGGATCTTTGTTTTAGTTCATGACTGTGAGAGTTGAAGCAAACATTTTCAAAGACTTTGTTGACCACAGAAGTGCTATTCTCTAATTTTCAGATGAAGGTAGCGACGTAAAGTACTGGGATCCATAGCTTTGGATAACTCACAAATAGCATAAGAAGATATTGTGTGACATCCCAGTGAAGTGTACAGTGTGTATGAGGTAGCATCAGTTCCTAGTGCAGTACTGTCCTGATCTCTTGATTGTTCACCATAGTATAGGAAAAGTTGCTGCTAAAATGGCAAGTGTCAAGTGATACTACTTAATTGGATTACACTCAAATGCACTTTCAACCTTAACTTGCTTTTGTTTTTAAAGATTCTTTTTGTTGTTTGTGAATAATAATGGATCACTATCTCACAGCAGTCACAATATTTGATTAATGTTTGTGAAGTGTTTTGTGACTCTTATAGACTAAAAACTAGAAAGTGTTATTATCCTTTTTCTGAATTTCCCCAATTTCTAGGTGGCTCATTACATTTTAGGAAAAGGCTGTCAGAGTAATACCATTGATTCTTTTAAAGTAATGCATGTCATGTTTCTACCAGTAATTATCATTTTATTTTTTCAGATGTGCCTCACTTCATGTCTCTCTCCCTCAGCTAAGTAACACAGAAGACAGAAAGATATGCCTGATATGATGAATATGAAGTTATTCCTAAGACTGTGACTTTTAATCTTATTAGCCTGTTGATTAACTGCTTTTACAGCTTGGTCCCTACATACAAGAACAAGTAACATAACCAAATGTGAGGCATGTGAACCATGTCAACAATCTCTCAGGGATTTAGTAGGTGCCAAATGATTTTACTGAGAAATTCCCATGGATGCAAGTAAATCTTCAAGTTTGTATGCAACACCTTTTCTGTAACAGGTGGGCAGCTGAGTTATTTTGTATTTCTGATGTAAAACTCGTATTAGATATGTAGAAGTCAGTGCAAGGTCATATGAACTGAGGAGTGAAGTTGCAAAAAAATGTTTGTCTCTGCATGCATGTACACCTGAATACACCAGCGTTCTGTACACACTGTTTAATACAATCTGAATGTCATCTTTCTCTACATGTATTTGTTAGTGAATGGCTGCTAGCATTTATTCTTCAGATAGCACAAAATCCTTGTTTTAGGAAAGGTTTATTATATAATTTGTACTGGAATTACATAATACTTTTCTAGCTGCTCAGTGCTTCAGGATGAAAATAGAACAGGACTCTGGCAGATATTTTAAAACACAAACACAAACCAAGTTTTCTTGATGTTCTTGACACAGGACTAGGTAGGGTACAATAGAAAGAGAGAAACACTCAGAGGTAGTCATTCCACTGTCTTCTAACATGAATACAAAACAAATCAGGAACCACACTAATCTTTGTGTTTCTCCCCTGTCCATTCTTCCTCATCTCTCAAGAAAATAAAATAAAATAATAAGTAACAGCAAAACCAAAATGTCATATAATTACATATTCTCTCCTCCTGTGTTATGTTTCTTTGAGCTTTAGACTTGCAGACAGCAGTACAACAGCAGAGTTTCAACAAACAAAATGTCTCTATCTGTTAAAGCAAACTATATGATAAAAGCAGCATGCTATGCCACAAATCCTTACATTCAAACAGTAAAAGAATATACAGAGAGGGAAAAAAATATAAGCTAGGAATAGCAGAAGCTTCACTGTGTTGCTTAAATTATCAAAATGTGTAATGTGTAGGCAGGTGGAAGGGAAGGGGGGGAAACATATAGGGGAAGGATATCACACCTCAAATTCTTCCAGAAATTAGGCAATTTTCTTCTTTTTTCCCTCAATTTTCTCTTTTAACTCTACTGCCTTCCATTTAAGTAACGAATATACCAGCAGACATTCTGTCTTTCTTAGCTTCATTGTTGCCTTTTTTAAATGTATTTTGCAATTTGCACTGCAGAATCTAAGCTTTCATTCAAAATCGGTTTTTTGCACAGATGATATTGACAATAACCATGAAAACATCAACTGAGTATAAAGCAGAACAGTGATGGTTTTCATATATTGATACATTGCTGACAGTTTGAAATAATAAATAAATAAAAATAGTTCAGTGGGTAATCTGGACCATTTGTCTGAATGCCTAGTTAACTTCTACTGCACCTTATCTGAGGGATCTAACAGCCTCTCCAAGCTCCTAGGTCTGAATGTAAGAACAAATTACATTTTAAGCTCACTGTGAAGTATCCCTAAATTTCTTTACCTTTCCCTTCCCTATGCTCTGTTCTCTACAAGCAACAACCCAGGTGTACAAATCAGATGATATGAGCTGTGTGCTCCAAGGTCAGTGATCTTGATGATCCCATGACAAGACTGCAGGCAATGAACATGTAGGACTCTTGACCTCTACTCTGATGCCCCTTATTCTTCACAGCAAGGAAGTATTAACTTTGAATTTTAATTTGTACAGTTTTCTGTGTTAATAACAACTTTGCCCTACAAAGAGCGATGTTTTCATGTGGTTTCAAATGGACACATCTTCCTACTTGTTTTTTCCTGCTTGTTTTTACATCCGATTAGTATGTGATATACGCTAACACAGATAAGGTGCAATTAGGCTAAAATCCTCTCTCTAATTAGTTTGTTGTTATTGTTGTTGTTGTTTGGTCTGTGTACAGTATTTCACTAGCTAGAGAAATTCCAGGAACAACCATATTCTCTGAGGGAATCCCTCCCCCATGCGCCTGTTCTTCTTAAACCTTATGATGCTCAGGAAAAGAATTACAGCAAGAAGCCAGGCAAAAAAAAAACTTAAACCAGGACAGCTGTTGCAGGAAAAACTGCAGGAGAAAAGAACAGAGCTGAACTCTCTACAGACTTATTTTGGAGAGTTGGTTTCATTTCTGCTTTTTTTTTTTTTTTTTTTCCTTGAAGATTATACAGAGAATATTTTGTCCGTGAAGTAACTCACTGTGGCTCATTCCTTGCAACCCAGAGTATTTGGACCTGACCCCAAATCTCTAAGCTGTCTATCCTGTATTATTTTTCATCCCATTATCTACCCCCAACATTGTCCCCACCGAGGAATCTAAAATAAATCCGGAAAGAACAAAAACAAAATAAAAAAAATTAAATGAAAAAAAAACAAAGCAAAGCCCCAGAATTGAAAAATACTGTGGAGCGGATATTTCTGCTTCTATGCTTACTACTTTCTCTTAATTTTAACTGCCTTCTCTGGATTGTAAATTCAACAGAGCTTGTATTCTGCTTGCATGAGTCCAAAACAATGGGTTTTATTTAATTACTAAGAACTTTGCTACTTAGCGTGGTAAAGCAGAAACTGATAAAACTCCTTCAATGATAATCTCTGTCAAAGAATATTCATCTGATTTCATAATCCCAACAGTTGAACATTTTGCCCATTTTTATTATTATTATTAATAATAATAATAAAATCAAAATATTAGCTTCACACTTACAGAAACATAGGAGAATGCTTAACAGGTAAGGCTTCATCCCTCCCATCAAAACCTGGCTGTAACCCAGAAGCCAAATGTTCCATCTTCTTAACAGCTTTACAATGCAGTAATACTGTACTGTCACTGCAAAGATCTAACATCAGATACCAGATACCCTGGTAATGCTATAAAATAAATTTATTTTTACATCAGAATGATAACACATCAAAGATTGCATTTATTTTCTTGCTTATGTATTAATTCGCACATATATGTGTATATATACAAAGACACAAAAAAAGCATATCTGGGAGAAGTATTGAACTTTAAACATACAGACCTCCATTTATATAAATGTATGTATATATGCAACATGTATACAATGCATTGTTCTATATCTGTCTTTATAATATACTGCTAAAATGTGTGATAAAATTGAACTTCCGTTGGTAAAGGACACAACTTCTCTTTAAAAAGGTATTAAGCTCTTGAGGCTCTCATATCAAAAGGAAGCTGTAGTGTTCATGTTGCAAATACGTTGGTGAAATGTCCACTAGCTAAGAAAAATAACAGCAACAGCACACCCTGTCACAAAACTGGGAGGAGCTGTAGAGGGTAGAGCATAAGAGGCCATGGAGAGAGATCAGGACAAACTAGAGGGCTCGGTAGTCACCAACCACGTGAAGTTTGACAAGATCAGGTGATGGATTCTGCACCTGGGATGGGACAACTCTGAATGTACAGACTGTTGACACGTTGAATGTGAGTCAGTAGTGTGCCCTGGGAACCAATGGGGCCAACCGTGCCTTGGGGTGCCCCAGGCCCAGCACTGCCAGTGGGCGAGGGAAGGAGGTATCCTGTTTTTCTCTGTGCTGGTGTGGCCTCACCTCTAGCTCTCTGTGCGAGTTTGGATACTGCAATACAGGGAGAGATAACAATGAGAGCGCATCCAAAACAGGTCTATGAAGATGGTGAAGACGCGTGAGAAATACCTGAGGTTCCTTGGTTTGCTCAACACAGAGCAGAGGAGCTGAGGGGAGGCCTGATGGCAGCTGCAGCTCCTCACAGGGAGTGGAGGGGTAGTGCTGAGCTCTGTTCTCTGTGACAGCGACAGGGCCCGAGGGAACGGCATGGAGCTGTGTCAGGTGGAAGGACAGCTGAGATTAGGGTCATGGCATTGAACTGCTGGACTTCAAGAAGCATTTGGGCAATGCTCTCAGACATAGGTCTTGAGTTTTGAGTGGTCCTCTGGGGAGGCAAGAGTTGGACGATCCTTGAGGGTTCCTTCCAATTTAGGACATTCTATGATTCTATGATTATTTTAACCACCAGCTCCTAAGGAATGAGTTGGGATAAACTCTCCATCTCTTTAATCTTAGAACAAAATAAAATAAATAAATCTGATAACGATTCCTAAAACAAACTAAACTTCAAAGAATATTGGTATTCATGTCCAACTTTTATTATTTTCCTATGGCAGTTTTATTCCTACAAGCAGCAATGACCAGATTGGTATAGTTGCTTGGTGTAACTTCCTTTAAAATGAATGCTGGCTCATATTTTGTTGTTGTTGCAATGTTGTTTTTTTTAAATATTATAAGCCAAATCTGACCTGACAATGTCCTTGTAAAGCTTCTTTGAACTACAGATTATGGTTAGAGTCTGCAGATTTGTTATTTTTGTTGGGTTGTAATGTTTTTTTTTTTTCAGTTTGTATGTTTGTTTTTATGAAGAAGGTATTACAATTTTCACTTTTCTTCTTTGTTTTAGAATTACTCTCATGACAAAGTCTCTATGAACTCTCTTCAGATGCTTCAGTGTATTTGTCAGACCACTGCACTGCAAAGCCTGCACTGCAATGCAAAGCATATCCATTTTTGGCACAAATGTTTTTTCTCCAAGGAACATCAGGACACCTTCTGTCCTGTAATTAAACTGAACCTGCTTTTGGATCAGTTTACCCAAGCTGGTGCCATCTCCTGACTGACAATCCTGTGATGATATATAGTTGCAGTGCATCATCAAAGTAAGACGCTGTGATGATGCATTACCAGAAGGACAGGGGAGCAGATTCAGTTTAATCCTGACACCAAAGACAGAGTACTGGGCTTGCTCAGGGCCTCACAACTGTATCACCCTACAGAAATTTTAGCGCTGCTGTCAACAGGGTGCAGGGCAGGGTGAAGAAGTGTTTGGTGTAATCATATAGAATGCGAAGGCATTCATGTTTTTTTCTTTTTTTTCTCCTTTTTTTTTTTTTTTTCCATAAGCCACACAAACAGGTTGGGCAGTTTGAATTAGGAATAGAAATCACAGGCCTTTGTTAAAGATGAATCACTTCTGGGAAAGGATAATCTCCATTCTCTCCAAAAAAAGTTATATTTTCAAATTACATGATCACAAGTTTTATCCTAGTTCTGATGTTTTTCCCTTTCTCACTTTTAATTCGTTGAATTCCAAGGGTCTCTGGATTTCAGAAACACAGTGTATTTCATTTTTCCTTTCTATGGTTTGTGATACAATTGTATTAATTCTCAGTGATCAAATCAACACAATGTCTCATAATAGTAAATTCAGCATTCAACAAAACAGATCTGTTTGAGGAGCAGCATTTAAACACATGATTGTCTTTAAGCATGCGCTTAAGTCAATAAACTTTAACGAGGCAGTGTTTAATGGTTTTCTTTAATTGGGGCAAAGGTAATCTGTGTTGACAGCTTACAGCTTTAAGCTTAACATTATTTTACGATTTAAATATCCATTTTAAATACATCAGTATTTACATATGCTTTCAGAATCAAGATATCATATAGTACATTAATTTAAATTTTTTAATTATGCAACCTAAAAATCAAATGCTTAAAAATAATTTTCGCATTAATAAACTTTGTGTCTACACTGCAGTTTGATGTAAAATGACACTTTTGGGGGTTAAAATTTAGGTTAACAGATTTTCAACACATTCAGTTACATATTTTTCAAATTCTCCCTCCTTCTCATGTATTGACTACACTTTTTTTTTTTTTTTTGAAAGAGAAGCTTTTTGCCCAGAGAAGCTGTGAATGCCCTGTCCCTGGAGGCATTCAAGGCCAGGCTGGATGGGGCTTTGAGCAACCTGGTCTAGTGGGAGGTGTCCCTGCCTATAGCAGGGGGGTTAGAACTAGATAATCTTAAAGGTCCCTTCCAACCTAAATCACTCTTTGATTCTATGATTATTACCGCTGAAAAAAATTACCTTTTTAAAAGAAGAAATGAAAGGAAGGAATGGATGGAAGGGAAGGAAATGAAGAAAGATCCCTACAGGAAGCCGACATTTTTTAGGAAACAAGCATTCTTTCATAGCAAAATGAAAACCTGCACAATATAAACAATGCTATGAACAGGAAGTGCTTCTCATAGAAATTTTCTCCTCATTGAAAAATAATGTTAACATTAAATATAAATATGCTCTACATTATGCATGCTGTGTAATGCACTATACATTTGCCATTCATTAAATGACCTAAGCCCCATGACTGAATTATAGATCTGGGACTATCTACCATCTCATAAATAATTACTATGTCAAAATGTTCCTGAACAGTAGCTGAAAGACAGAAATACAGGGGTTTGGAAAATATGCCATTTTGTATTTTAGATATTTATACAGTGACCATGTACAATCTTTGGAGCGCTCTAGGCATTTTTATTACCAACTTCCTTTGGAGCTGCTGCAATTGTTAAGTGAGTATTTGGGTGCTTGACCACTCCACAGTTTGCTTTTCAAAAAACAGAACATTTTTAGATGCCCTTTATTACCTTCATGAGTTTTACCTGGTCTTAGCCTGCCACACATGTAAGTCCAGTAAATAATATCTTAATTATGCAATAATGCAGTAAATACTTATAATCCAGGGGAAAAAAAAGAAAGGGATTAGTCTGTTAGACTGTTTTTTACTGCATGAGCACAATAAACTAAAATAGTAATGGCCTGAGACACAGAAATTCAGTCTAGATCTACAAAGATCAGTTCTTTTACTGTTTACTTTACTCTTTGATTGGACTAAAGAAATCTTACAGCAAGACAATTACAGTAAAGCCAAGAAGTCTTTTTTGTTTGCTTCTGTCCTAAATTTAGGAAGTACCTTCGAAATACTGATTGCTGATACAGTGAAATTTTCAGCTTCTGGGATTTACCCATTACTGTTTGTTCACAGAGTTACAGAGATAACATACTTAAAATGAGTAAGAGGAAAGTAATAGATCATTCATTACGAAGTGAAACACGTTGGATAAGCCTTTACACCTATTAAATAAGGAGATAAGTGCATTTTCTGACTGAATGACTAAGTTTCAGTGCAGAATATTTTTATGTGATTTCACACATTAGTTAAGCAGAGAAATGCTGAAACAGTTTTTCATGCTTTTGCATAAAGTATATGGTAATTATTCATCTAATTTCATTTTCTTCCTGCATAAGTTTCCTTCTTATTTATGCACAGTTGACTTGACTGAGCACGTTGCAGGAAGGGGTCACATAACCCTTTTCCAAGCAATGGGAGGAAAAGAGCTGTGTGTGCTGAAATGGTAGCATATTTTGGGGAATATGCTCAAGTAGTCCACTTTATTGTAAAACTTAATTTTTGGCTCTGGTGCTGAACTAGAGGAGCTACCAGAGTCACTCTGAGTAGGACATACTCAGCTTTGAGAGATCTAAAGTAATCATTTGTTTTGATCATTTATACTAAAAGAAAAGTTGGAAATAAAGGCCCTAATTTGCTCTGGAGCTTAAAAAGCATTCACAAGAAGACGAATTAAGTAGACGTTACTAGAAAATAACTGTTCCTTAAGGCTGGGAAAAGAACAGGGATATCCCGTTTCTGACAAGTGCTGAAACAACCAGCCTACAGTCACTTTTACTGATTTCATGAATAATCCATTACTTAGGCAAAACAGAACTGTTCCAGCAAGAGATCCTGGGGTGTAGCACCAAGTCACAATTTATGTGGCAGCAAAATCTCTTCAAGTGATTCCTCCTCCTTTCCTCAATTTTGAGGGCTTGTTATCACTCCCAGTACAATTTGCAAAGCATTCATACTTTGGTCAGAGACATTGTTTAAAGGGCCTGGCCCAAAATCAGACCAGTAAAGCAGTGTGCATTTGGGGGTGAGGAGACCCAAAAAAACACAAAAAAAATCACTCCATCCTATTTGAAGAGCTGCTGAGTTATTGCGAATGAAGGAGGGTAGGGTGAGAATGTGTGGTGGAAACCAGTGAAAGCTTCCAGAGAAAATCTAGCAAGGAACTACATCTAAATGTACAAGTACTTTAAAGTGCCCTTCTGAAATAAAATGCAAAAATTACAGGAAGCGAGTAATGGACAGGACTCTTTACTTCATCCTTTTGAGTTTTGAGAAGTTCACCAGTGAATATAAGCTAAATTAGAAATATTCCCCTTCTCTAAGCTGTAGTGCAGCTTGGCTTCTTAAAGAAAGTGAGCTTTTGTGATCATGCTCTTTCATTCTCTTCAAATTGCTTACTTAGGAACCATGGATCAATTACAACCAATTCTAAGAGACAGTATAGATCTCAAGATCATTGTTTTCCTGTAACTATCCTGAAAGAACAGGCTGCCGCAGGAGCTCAGACCTCATTAGGTATCAGAGAACCTACAGGAAGGATGCCTTTAGAAAAACCCTAATAGAGACAAAAAGCTTCATACAAAATCTGTGCCCCAAGATCAATTTTTCAATAAAGGTTTCTCCCCATTGTGATTTCTTCGGCATATAATATAGCACAGGTCCCTTTTGAAGCTTTTCATACCGTTAGGAGACATTTGCAAGACCTCAGCTCTTCCCCCAGTGCCTTCTTGTCTCATAATCGGTCAGCTCACACTGCAGCATTTAGATAATTCAGTTTAAAAGTCAGTCAACCAAAAAAAAAAACCAACAAAACAAAACAAAACAAAAAACTAAGGCAGGAATTTACTCACAAATATAGTAGATAGGACTGGATTGACAGCTGACAAGGTATTTGATTTAGGAATAGTGGCTGTGGTACCGTCTGCGATAAGTGCTGGTGAGGAAATTTTACCCATTTTAGCATCTTCATTTGGGCACCCCACAGCTCAATTTTCCCTGCCTGGCCTGGAGTGCTGAAACAGGTACTTTTAATCTCATTTTGTAATATGCCACTAACCACTAAAATACATGTACTTGAAACTTGTGAAAGTATTGTTAAGGAGGAAAAGAAAGTTTCTAAACCCTCATTTAAATTGCAAAGAGTAGCTGCCCAAAGGGGTTGGTTGTGAAATTTGTTGGAAATGTGTTTTGTTATTAACCAGTTCTGAACTTAAAATATGTGACAGGCTTCCTTTTACTTCAGTGCCTGAAGCAAAGAAGAACAAAACAGAGTGCTAATATGCAGCATATATAAACTGCTATTTTAATAGGAGAACATCATCAACCATATAGAAGACAGACAGAAAAAAGCTTACTTGTAAACCTTCAAAAGAATTGATAGCCTTTTCTTCTGGTATTACTGCAGTAGCACATTTGGCACATTTTGCCTCTAAGTGTTTTGTTTTTTTTTTCACAGCACTGAATTTATATATACATTCCTATTAAGAAGAGCCCACATCCCAGAAGGATAAAAGCCCCACACTAATGTGTCAACAGCTGAATCTACAGCTCCTTTTGAGAGCTCATGTTGTTCTCATGAATCTAAGATTTCTTTCAGTGAAGGTAAAAAATCACATCTTCCGATGTGTATTTGTAAGTAAGTGGCCCTTGTACAAGGTAAATAAAAGTATTGCCTGTACCTATTACTTATTTTATTTTATTTTTTTTCCAGTGCTAATAAGAGAGCTGTATTTCTACACCGGTTAAGAAATGAAAAGTTTAGTCTTTTCTAGGGTCCTCAGAGCCTCGTTCCAGATTTTCTGTCTTGTCTTTTTTTTTTCTTCTTTAATGGTTCTTTAAAGGCTACAGTTTTCTGAAGGGAACAGTTCCTCTAATTAGAGCACACTACAGACTTCTCTTATTGACAACTTTATATTTTTGTCCTTCAATAAACTCATTAATTGCTTCAGGCCTTGTCTTAGAAAAACAAACAAAAAAACCTAATATCTGCAAATTTTTGCTTTCATCCCACTTTCTGTAGAGGATAATGAAGAGAAGAAATAGTTATAGACAGTGCAGCTATAACTTCTGGCTACTGAAGAAGGAGGATGTAGGGAAACAGAAAACTGGCAGAAATGACTGTAAAATTTCTTTGTTAAGCTTCTCTTCCTGAGTGAGTTATATGGAGGCTGCAGCACAACAGCCAGGTGATGGATTAGCTCTGCTTCCAGCATTTTAATTTTCATCTTCTTCTGAAGTTCCATAATGCTCTGTGTCTCCCTCCACTGCACAAACAAAGAAAATTTGATTGATGTTTGTAAACTACAGCCTATTAGGCATTAAAAAAAAAAAAAAAAAAAAAGCCAACCCTACTTAGAAAGTCAAGATGAGTGACTTCCTATTTTCTAAGAAAAAATACATTTTGTGTCATCTTTCCTCTAATGACTTTCCATCAATAAACATAGGAGGATCCCTGCTCTCTTTCTGTTTTCTTCATCAACAATAAAGGACAGACAGCAGCTGGAGTAGGTGTGCATGTGTATGCACAACTCCTTTTCTTGACACTAGAAGTTAATTATCTATATAAATAATGAATAATTCCCTAATTAGCACAGAGACTGGAGATGCCAATGAACTCTCCTGCTCTTTTTCTTGTAGTACCTTAGAGCTGCGGCTTCCGGTCACTTCCTACAGATTTCAGTTTGCCAAGCAGAACATACAGATAAATGTCTGTGTGGGAAGGGGAGTGTGTGTGCATGCTTAGCAGGTTCTGAGCTCAGGTACCTCCTGCTGCCACATGGTCTCTTCCAGTCTTATCCTTTGCTGACAATGAGAAAGCAATGCCTTGTCACCACAGCTACACATCATGAGCTATGATGACATTGTTTAAAGATAAACCTTCAAAGCATTTAAGAAAGTAATTCTGCTAACTGTGAGGAAGTCCCAGTAGCTCAAGCCTACTGGAAAGAAGGATAATCATTTCCACAATGACTTTTTTGCTATTTTGTTTTTATGCTTATATACAGACTCCCTCACAAATTGCTTTTCAGGGTTAACCAGTACCATTGTGCAGCTCAAATAAAACCCTCTACCTCAGATAAGCAGTGCAAGGAAGATAAACTTTCAGCTAAGAAATGATATTTAACAAATGGAGAATTTCAGTAAAGTGCAGATAGAGAGGAAGCTGTTCCCAATGGCAGAAGCTATAGAGGAGGAGGCTTTCTCACCACTAAGGCAGAGAAGCAGACTCAAAGCTAGAAGAGAACATCCATGGTTGTATAAGGAAGAGAGGAGCATGAGTGGGTTTACAGTTGCACAAGGCACGGTGTATTGAATCCATTCAGGAAAGTTTTCAAAACAAGAAAGGCAGTTTTAATTTAATTGAAGAACTGTTCTAATTAAAACTTACTCTATGCTGGAAGAAAACCTATTGTTCAAATGAATTCTTTATGCTGGTCATACTAAGTTTTCCTCACCAAATCAGATTAGAATAATTATAAACCTATAACGACATCAAAACACCTCAGTAAACCAGCCACTTGCAGCCAGAATCTAACACCTTAGTCATGCTGAAAAGCAATTTAATCTGCCATGAGACTACTCAGTATGAATAATTGCAACAGAATTTCCTCTTTGGCAGTTAATAGCATATTTTATCTGTCAACATATCTCTAGAAGATAAGCCAGGCATACGTGTGGTTAGGGTAACTGATCAAGGGAGGCTGTTGACTGGCCCAGCTCATCTCAGAAATAGAGAGGTGAGAAACATTAGCAGAGACAGTCTGTTGTAATTCTGAGTAACAGAAAAGAAAATTATTGAGAGGAAGGTGAGTACTCCTGCTAACATTTAAGGCATCTTTTATAGCCATTTTAATTAGGGCATAAAATCCTATGTAAATTCTTTGGGACAGAGCAACCTCTATTAGTGAAGTTTCTGTCCAAGCAATAAAACTATCTTCAATTTCTTTGATTTTTTTTGCCTGTGGTTTAATTGAATGCCATCCATTCTTTATGCCAACTCTCTACTAATGGAAACAACAATATTTTCTTCATTTAATAATGACATGCTTGAAGGAATTCAATATCTTAACCAAATTTTCCCCTGGGAACATTAAGACTTTGTTGTTTTCAGAAGTCTTAAAGTTAAATACCATCCAGCTATTAGTAAGAGATTGTTTGCTCTTACTGTCATTGATTGGTAATGGATTTGCTATGAATAAGGTCAGTCTTTGCTTTCCTAAAGGACTTTTGTATTCATAAAAAAATCATGCTATGCTAGTTTTGGTTTATGGAGCTATTTTTTGAACTCAGCAGCATGTGTTCATTTCTAGCAGCAATCACAATCTCTGTTGTCAGCACTGCTAGCTGCAATACATCCGGATTCTACCATGAGGGTCACATCCCCACTAGTATGCAACTGACAGATTCATTTCCTACCATCTCTGGAGACAGCCACAAGGACTGAAAAATTCAGAGGTCCAGTGTAATTACTATGTATATTTCAGATTAAATAAATGCGATAAAAGCCTCCATCTGGCTGTTGATCAAACGTGCAAAGGCAGGCTGATTTTCAGTGACATATTACAATATGTCTCTTGTAACAGTCCCAAATGCCATCCTGTAAATTACTTACATTTGGGATTACTTGACTATGGCAGACAGAAATATTACTCACTGCTTAAGTGCTGCCTTTGGGACTATGGGAGACATGGGCTAATCTTAAAGTTGTTAAGCAAAGCATTAACAAATAATGGGGCCATGTTTATTTTACTAAATGGTGATTGTGCTCACACTATTTGAAGATGGCAAACCCAATTTAATAGCAGCCTGAGCTAGACTCTCTATGTTGAAAAGCCATAAAAGGTCTAAAACTGGGGCAATAAGTGTAAGCGGTGTCCTGAAACAGTTCCTGAGGAGAACTTTAAAAAGCAGAACGAAACACGTCAACAGCTTTAAATCATGTGCCATCTGTTGACAAAATGGAGGCCTCTTTCTAGACAGAAACTCTGAGATTCAGGGGCTGTTGATAAGGAAAATCTCAAGCAGCTACCCAACAAAGAAACAGAACTTTCAAGGGAAAAATTGAAAGTGATACTTCCATTTCTCCATTTAGTGTGCACCTCTCTTTGGAGTTGTAGTTGGAGTGTGGAGAACCATCACCACATTACTGAAAGCCTTTTAAAGAAATTACGGTAAGAAAGAAAGGCTGGAAAAAAGGCAGGGGAGATATTCACAAGGCAAGTAATCATGGTACGAAGGTCTGTTCATTCTTATTACTTAAAGCTTCTTGAGGTTTACAAGAAGAACAAAAAACTTAATTCCGAATTGAAAACTTCATTGCT
Source organism: Aquila spilogaster (assembly GCA_024606505.1). NCBI lineage: Eukaryota > Metazoa > Chordata > Aves > Accipitriformes > Accipitridae > Aquila > Aquila spilogaster. Next base: position 19,224 of record JANHGO010001486.1, read on the forward strand.
TAACTCTCCCCTAGTCCTGTTGACAGGATTATGCTTGTCTTCACTGAACATCCATTCTGCCCACTAAGTGTACCAGGACATTGTAAAACAAGGGCTGTCTAACAAGGACAGCTTTGGCCCTTCAAATTCTTGTTGTAAAACCCAGAAGAACAACTTATTTCTCTCTATCTCTTAAAAGGACAGCACCTTCACACTGTAGTGGTAAAATCTGATTTTCCTCCAGCCACTTATCTGGAAAAAAAAATACTTGGAAGCATTCATGAGCCTAGTAAGCACCTCCTAGTATTTTTGGCTCTAGAAACATTCTCCTTATCTCCTATTTGATGACTCCAAGAAGTAACTTTGCCTTCTTTTTCCTGTTCAGTTCTAATTCTACTTTAACTGCACGAGAATTTCCTTTCACTCTGAATTGTCTCATTAGCCAACATCACTCAGCATCCAATTCTCCTTAACTGAAGTGGTTCACTAAATGCCATTTCCTCTCAAAAGGTCTCTAAGAACTTAGTCCTTACTGTATGAAAGCACAAACACAAAATGTGAATGAAAACAAGAAGGTTCCAAACAAAGCTGGGTCTAGCATGACTCCCAAATGTCACTGGTTGGCAGTTTTTCATTGCCTCTTTCCTTCTTCCCTTCCTTCCTTTTTTCCTTTACATTACATCCATACTAGGGACACGATGTTCCTCTCTGAAGCATTGTTTGAGTTTAAACTGATGAAAAGTAAAGATGCACTCCTAAAAATGTGATTCTGATCATTATGACCTACTCGATGCAGTCAGCAAAATGTTCATTATGACCATTTCACTAACACCTGTAACAATCTTATTCTTGATACAAAACTAGTAGACACTACATGCAGCTGAGAATCCGAGATTCATTCTGAAAGGTCAAGCAGGTATAAACTCTTTACACTTAAGTATAAAACTTTAAGTATAAGAACTTTAAAACTTTAGCAAGCTGCTCCTCCTCCCGCAGAGGTGAGATTCACGACTCCGTAACAGCTTCTCTCTGCCACTAGGACAGCTGGGCCTGGCTCAGCTGTGGCCTCCAGCCTGCAGTGCTGGGCAGCCCGTAATCAGAGAGCCCCTTGCTGGCAGCAGCCTCTCATCAAAACCCTGCTCATGCCACCTGGGCCAAGCAGGCAGCATGTGGCCTGCTCCTGCAAAATCTCTTTCAGAACTTAAGATGGAAAGTTGGTATTTGTTTTCTTTTTTAATAGTATGCAGTTCAGCAACTCATGACATGTTCGGCTTCATCAGCCTGATGATTGTGCAGCCTGCTCAGGCTGGTGAGCTGCCCCTCCAGAACACCTGCTGGTGGTACACTTCCAGAGGAAGGTTTATTTTTCCAGTCATAAGCATGAAAAATGCAGATTTAAATCCTTGCCGTGCAATAAATAATTTGCACGAGCTTTGGCAAAGTGTTATCTTTAGCTGTGCCTCCATTTCCCTAAAATAACTTGAGACTCAAAGAACAAAGAATGATTTTGACTCATAGAATGACTCACAGAACAAAGAATGATTTTGAGGTGCTGCAGTAGTAGCGATTAGGCAGGTACTTGACCTATCCTTAGAAGCAATATCCTATATTTTGAAACATTTGAAATGTATTCTCATGGCTTTAGTTTTTACTAAGCTTCTGTTGGATATATTTTTGTCTTAAGATAAAAGGAAATCAGGCATCTATTATTAGGTGTTGCAATAATGAAGAAGTTAATGGCTGGATCTTTTTATTTCTGAGAGATGAGACTGAACAAGATAATCTTACTCAGATACATTTCTAGATGTGATTCACACAAGGTAATTGATGAAGAAAAAAATAAACGTAAATATGGGAATAAGCCAGAAACAGTATGAATCAACTTCCAGATTATGGGAACAAACAAAGAAATATTAGAGAAGTTGTTAAACGCTGTTAAACAGACACGAATGAGCCCTTGGTTTCATAAATAATACTGAATTTAATAGGAAAAGTTGTTCCATTTTAGCACTAGAATCACTGAAGTTGCGAGTCAGCTAACACAAGAGTGTAGTGGAAAATTAATGTTTAGAAAAATGAACAGCTACAGTCTCCTGGCTTCAGTTTGCTTTTTCATCCAAATAATATCCAATATTTTATCAGTACCAATAATTTATGCAATATAGTCAAACTTAGAAAATCATGATTAGAACTTCTTTATATTTAGTTACACCAGATCCTTAAAATCTTAGCGAACATTTAAAGGTTAGTACCTTTACCATTATGTCAATCAAATTCAGCAATACATTTAGTAAATTTAAAATTAAATGAAGTGAGCATCTAGCTGTCAAGGTTTCAATGAATGGTATTACAAGCTAATTCTACCATTTCTGTGATAACTGAGCAACAAAAAGCTATCAAAACAATCACAATGAAATGTCATACGATGTCATTGTTCTAAAATTGTGCATTTACAGCTACAGTAATTTCTCTTCATAATTGCAGTAACTGTTCAAGTACACTAACATGTGTGCTTGATATTTCAAAGGACGTTTGTGTCTTTCATTGCTGCCATAAAGCTTATGTAGTTAAATCTTCATGTTGCTATAAATTAGTATTATTTCAAATATTACCAGGGCTCCGCAAATATAGAACTTACTATAATATATGTCACGTGTTAAGCATAAAAATCGTGATACATAAAAATAGAAGAGAGCACCAAACTCAGCCTCTGCAGAGGTAAGCTAGTTAGTGGCTGCAGTTAAGAAAGTAAGGGTCACCATGGTCACTGGGGTCTGGAGCCCACAGTGTGCAAGTGATCTTTGTTCAGCTTTACAAAGGGAAAGCTAAAGGAGGAAACAGCTGCTACCCAGAAGGAGAAAAGAAGATTAAGCCAAATTCCAACTAGATATTAATTCACTTTTTCACCGCAAGGAGGTTCACAAACCGGGGCTGTGTGGTCTCCAACCCTGGACATATGTAAAACTCACACAAAGGAGGCCCTGAACAACCCGATGTACATCTAAGCTTGTCTTGGACCAAACGATCTCGAGAAGACCCCTCTACTGGATATTATTCTAAGACTCTAAGAAATGGGTGACAAGCTACTAAAACTCAAATATATGGAAAAAAAAGAAACCCAAGAATTGATAGAGCTTTTCTATATTTCTGCATCTTAATAGGAACATAGAGTTAATCTTAAACTAGCAATCTGCAGATGGACGCTAAAATTTTATTATTGCTTTAAGATGTTCTGTTCTTTCTTTGTTGTTTCACATTGTTGCCATCACTTTTATGTCTATACTGTCAAAAATTCAAGAGGCTCTCCAATTACTTTTCTCCTGCCTCCTAGTAATTGACACACTTGAATAAAGGAGCAAGTATTCACGTAAACTCTTAGAATGATAACACAGAAAGGAGCTATGTGTTGGCAGAGAAAAACCCTATATGATATAAAGGGCCTTGTCTTCCCCTAATAATTTATTTTTCTTGGAACAAAATTTATTCTTTTTCTCAAAAACAGGGTCACAAAAGCCTCTCTGGAAAAAAGATTCCATACTAGATTATTTCAGATAATGTTTTACAAAGCATACATAGTAAGAATGTCAAAGATGACCACATTGTTCCAATGGACTTTCCATTAAATTAAGTGTACAATTACGGAGAGGTTAGATTTGCAAAGAAATGAACTGACATTTCAGCTTTCTGTGCAACTGCTGTATTTTCAGTTCGAGGATTTCAGTTTTATGGCCAGCTAGGCAAAACTAGTGTAATTCTGCTTTTCCGGGTATAGCTACGTTTATTTATAACAAGGTCAATTCATTTGAAATCTCTGGTACCTCTTTACTCACTAGAGAAATTGTTATGCAAGTAAAGCTCTGAATGGTGTTGTTTCTCTGTAATAGCAGGTGGTAAGAACCAGCAACCACAGAAATTGCTTTTCAGCCTGTCAGACTTGATATTCAATGCACAAAACATTTCATAGATAAAAATATACTGCACCTTATCTTAATGTAATAACACTGAGCATGCATCTTTCAAAGAGTACCATAGGCCCCAAACACGGCAGGGATTCAGAGATGGGGCTACCACACTGAAGCCCTCATCTAACAATGTGACAACTAAATACACGGTCCCAAGCTTCTTCAGAAACCTGGGAGATTAAATCCTGCTGCAAAAATTCTCCTACTCCCCAAATGCCCCCAAATTCGGTGGGAAAACATTCTGGAGTGCATCCAGCATCACTTTTCCTCCTGCTTATGACAGTCCCTTCATCTTTGGTAATTTGACACCAGGAGAGGAAAATTTCTCAGAAAATCTGCCAATGTCAGAATATTTAGCTGTATTTCCAAGAGTTTTCTTGGTTTTCTGCCCTACACAGCTCTACCACCCTCCTTTAGCAGCATTACATTTTCATGAAAGAAGCTCATACACACTTTCGTGAAAAGCATAATCTAAAAGTGCAACTAGCAAGCTGCAAAAGATCGTGCTACTGCCTTGCTACTGTGTTATTGCTATTTCCTGCTACTGTTTTGGAAGTTAAGCAGTTCTCCCTTATCCCAGCCGTAATTTCCATGAGACTGCCTGTCTTTTTTCTTTCCAATGTTATTGTGTACTCAGGATGAGATCCAGTTGCATATTTAAATATCTTTAATGCATCTTAGGACAACTTAGAGCAACAAAGTCTTGAAATAATGATCACAAAGGCATAACTTAAACCATTTAATGGACAGCGAGAAAAATGTGTCCCTGACACACATATCCTTGGATAACTAACGTGCTGTACTGTCAATGCCTAGAGGCACCACTGTTTTGGCTGAACTGATCATCTGGGTACCTGCTTCCGTCATGAAGATGCTTTAAATTCATAAAGTAGGTGTCTCTAGCCCAAGTTGCCTCAGGGCCTGAATGATTTGTTTTACTTCAAGAATGTTAAATACACACTTGAAAACACTGAATTCAAATCAAATTGCACTAAGCACAGACAATTTTATTCAAGATGCAACATGAAGAGGAGCAGAATCATCATGTTTCACTGGGGCTACTGAAGTTAACAGGGAATATTAGGGGAGATTTAGGTTAGATATCAGGCAAAAATTCTTTACTCGGAGAGCAGTGAGGCACTGGCACAGGCTGCCCAGAGAAGCTGTGGATGCCCTGTCCCTGAAAGTGCTCAAGGCTGGGTTGAACGGGGCCCTGGGCAGCCTGAGCTGGGGGCAGCCCTGCCCATGTCAAGGGGTTGAGGCTGGGTGGGCTTTAAGGCTCCTTCCAACCCAAACCATTCTGTGATTCTTTGATTATCTGAATGTTAAAATAAATACCATTCTGGCATGCATGAAAGAGGGAGAAACCACCCTCATACTATGAGACAACACCTTTGCACTATGAGACACAAATGAAGTCAAATCCCTAGAAGCTGACAGGCATGTAATCTGAGAGGTACCGTTTGTGACCTTGATTTAGGAAAATACTGCTTTTGATTGGAACTGGCTTGGAGCATAGGTAGAGTGAATACAGGAGTTACTGCGCAGAAAGAACTGTTTGAAACACTCAGGTCAGTACTGACCTCCTCTTCTGTACCCAGTTACCCAATAGCAAGCACCAAGTATCAGATTGCCTCTTCTTTGGCCTGGTTCTCTGTTGACTTGCTGTCTCTAGGAGGGCAAGTTGCTCCTGGGCAAAAAACTCATAGGATGGATGCAATGGCACATCCCTTGTCTCCTCTGTCTTTCATACGTGAGCAAGTGTATGCTGACAAGCAAACTGTATGGACTGGCCTTGGGCATGGTCAAAATGTTCAAGCACTCCTAATGAGATACAAACTACTTTTAATTGGATAGTTCTTCAACAATACCTTTTTTGTGAATGGAGTGTCATATTTGAATACATCACATAAGAAGGACATGATAAAATATTCTGCAGCTTTCTGCTATGATCAGTTTGACTTCAATAAAAAGGTTGAATTAATATATATATTAATATATAACACACATATATCTGTATATATTTATGTACACAAACACATCTCCTGTCTCTTCAGAGATGGAGAATTTTGACACTGGCTGATTATAACATAGTACTTTTATGCACATTTGAATTTAGTTGATAGGGTATATTAGTCATGTTCATGATTATTTAGTTTAAACAACTGATTTTTTGCATCATATGACAGTAACTTATGGTTTATTAATTTTATATACTGTTTAATTTTTTATATTAAAAACAGCAATTGAAATCTTGTAAAGTTTTCTTGTATGCACTGATATTTTGCTGAATTTATTTTCTTGTTATTAAAAGAAAATCTATATGAGCTATGAAGATAGTTAAATGTATATTGCATTGTCTGATATTGCTTAAATCTGCCCTAGCTAACACATTTGTTCTCTCAAATTTCATTTACCTGTGCAGTGATAATCAGACAAATTACTTTAGGATTTTTGAGCCAGATTCCTGTCATTTCACAGGTCAGATTCAGAGAGAAGAAACTGAGTTATTCACCCTTTCCTGAAAAAAAAATAGAACACCAAACCTGCCCAGAGAAAACAATGGTTTTAATTTTCCATTATGTCCATGAAGAACCATGCCAGCCAACCCTTTAAATAAATGCTGTCATAATTGAGTCCCTCATCAGAGGCTTAACCACGAACAGTCAGACATTGGGTATGCTTCATGCTTGCTTTACTCAAGGGTCTGAGTATGCAGGCTGTTTCCCATTAGACACCATGCACATTTCAAGTTTTAAAATATTTTAAACAACTTAAAACTACTACTAATTGTTGTTGGCAGACAGATGTTTCTTGGCCAATACAAACTACTTCTGAGACTTCCTTTGTGTGCAGGCTGGCCAAAGATGTTTTCCCTCCCAATACAAAGAATACAGAATCCACTCTAAAAAATACTGAACAAGTATTGATCTCATACATATACTTATTTCCTGATCTACAGTTTATTCAAGTAAAACATCACCAAGATTTCCTGAGTCAAATCCATGATCTTTAATGGAAGTTGGTTACCTCATCACAGAGCAAAAACAAACTTGAGGAAGTAGGTGCAGCCTGGCTGGGAGTAACAGCTGTTGTGCTGGTACACACCTAGTGGCAATGCTCAAGCAACAGAATTTCAGGAATGATAATATTTAGCATTTCAAATCACATATTTTGGCATAAGATCTGTTTTATTTTTTATAGACAGAATTTTTTAGAGATCAGACAAACTTTATAATCAGCTGTTACAGAAATCCTATTTTAACATGTTGACATGTAAAAGAGAGTATTAAAAACCTTGATCTGGTTAGTGCATAGATTCAGACATAGAAAAGAATACAGAAAAGAATCTGAATTATTCCACCCCTTCTTACACCAGCAGTAATATGGATAGGGTTCCTTGAGTAAAATAACACACAATATAGGAACTTCAGAGCACCATCCCTCAAAGAAGCAACAATGTGTAAGGGATCCATGCCACATCAAAAATTCAAACTCAGAGGCTGTTAAAAGAGAACAAAATGAATGTTGTGAAATGCTCCAATACCACACTTTTGAAATGTCTCCTATGCAACTTCTGAGGAAGCATAAAAAATGGTGTCTGTGTTTGCTTTGCGTAGCTGACAACAGCATTTCGATATCAGATCTCCCTTTTTGTGGTAGAACCTGTGTGAAGCAAGCAGCTGTGGATCAAAACAAAAACAGTCTTCCAAAGAGCTACAAGAAAGACCTAAGACATAAAAGGACTGATAATTATAACAGAACATAATGAGCTGAGTGTAATTGATGGTGAGTTGAACTGTTCCTTTAAATCAAAAAATCAGATGTCATTTTGAACACTTTTATGGAGAGATATTTCAGTACTAACATTTTAATAATGTTTTTACACCTAAATTATACAGGAACCCTTTATTCCCAGAACACCCTGAAAACTAGATGACTCATTTCAATAGGTTACGCCTCGTGAAACATTTTAAACAAACTTGAAAATCAATTATAAGGAAAGACATGTTATGCAGAATGTGGAAATTTTAGAAAAAGCAAAGGTATGTTATTCTTCACAGCTTTATGTGCATATATATACAAAGATGTGGAAAATATATTTTAAGACATTTTAAAGAAACAGTACAGATTGGAAAGTGTGGAAAAATGAACAAAGAATCTACCCTATGGTCATAGAGCCCTTTCTTTCATTTTTTCGCATTCATTCACTTTGTTATTAAACAGTCTTCACCAACAGAAATACATCCACACTCTTTGATTTGTGGAACTTCCTACGTAACAGAATGCTTTAAAATTCAGTGGAAAAGGTTACTCTGTCTTTGGATGAAATTACCAGTACCATGTGTAAGTACTGGATATATTTGCTCTGCTCATGTAGTAGGGACGGGGAAAGGAAAGGAAGATTTTCAGAGATTCCTTAAAAGAATAATGAATTAAAATGAATCTCCTCTTTTCTTAGTGATTGGTGTTACTCTTAGAAGCAGGAATTGGAGTACCAGATTTACGTTTCATTTACATTTCTCTCCATCATTCAAGGAAGTCAGAATTAGTGTTATAATCTGATCTGGTGCTTCCCTTTTCCAAATACTGTCATTTTACACATAATTTGAAAGAAATTATAAGAAGTTGTTGAAATAATACTATGAATCAAAATACATCTTTGGATTTCATTTCCACCCTTTTCTATTCTTATGGCATTACCTGCTTGTAAATCTTTGTGTTTGTCTGTTTTGTTTTTTTTTTTTTATATACACACTACTAAAGGAGAGACTGGGCTTTAGGAAATGTTCCTGATTCCTTAGCATGCAAAATGCTGGGTCCCTTCTCCATGCTGCGAGTGTTGCCTCCTCTGAGTAAGGAACCAGAGCTGAGCTTTTCCCTGTTCATCAGTAATAACAGTGAAAACAGCTAGGGCACAACTGAGCTTATAGGTTCTGCTTCATATTTGGCATGTTTTCCCAATTATTCAAGCCAGAATACTAGGCAATGCTCTAGTAGTATGATTAACAAAAAAAAAACAAAAAAAAAAACACAAAAAACAGATCACAAACAATACATAATTTAGGATTTCCTTTTCCCTTTTCTTTCCCCCCAGTTAATTCATTGCTTTATTGTTGCTGAATTCCTTTTGTTTTCAAAGAAGCTCATTTTCTGTCCATTGAAGCAAAACTGAAGAAAAGAAGTGAGAAAATGCTGGGGCAGCTAGGCAGGTAAAATCCTTGTAAATCCTACTCTGAACAGTTTAATATTCTGAATCCCTGCTTCAGGGAGATGAAAACCCTGTCGGCATACTCTGAGTTGCACTGATGTCTGAGTAGGAAGAGTTTACTGTAGATTTGGAAGCTTGACTTCAAAAAAGGGAAAGAAAGAGAATGAAATTAAGATTCTTCTGCTATGCCGAGGTTTTCTACAACACAAGCCTCACTGATAAACAAAAATATAAACACACAGAAATTAGAAGCATTAGAAGTGGTCACAAGCTGCTGAAGGTCTCCATTTAATTAGTATTCAAACTACTAGTGAACCATCTAGCTCATTTTGATTCATTACGAAGCATTACTGGAGAAACAGAAAAATAACATAATTCCTAATGATTAAGACTGCCATTATGCATATTTGTATAGGCATCAAATTCTTTTCAAGTTGCTGGTACCAAGCCAGGATTCCAATCTCTGCCTGAAGCAGGCAAGAGACTCTGATGAAATTGAACTTTAACATTCGCATTACAAACAAAAATATGCCTTCAGAGTGTGTACTTGGTTCAATCAGTTGAGTATCTATATGGGGTAGAGACTTCTCTGCACTTAACTAATGGAACAGAAGTGTGGTAATATGCCACTATATACTTTTTAACATACGTAATGTATCTTATGTATTATTCCAACTGTAGTACTCTATTAATCTGTGGTATCACTTTTTTTTTTTCTTTAGCAAAAGAAGACATAATTAGGACATACATAATGGATAGGTCAGGAAGGTACTCAGTACCTTCCTTGCCCACTCATCTCAGCTCTCCAGAACAAACCAACCCTGAATAGTTCCCCACCTATTTGATGTACCATGCACAGTATTTTATACATTGAGTTACTAGGTTACAGTCACAGGGCTCAGGCACTGTAAGCTACTGTTATTTGACAGCCTTCAGTGATGTGCGGAAGCAAGGAGCCTGCTCAGGGTTTGTAGAAACAGGTCATTCTGTTGAAAATGTCTACACAAATTATTCACTTCTACCTGATGATGACGCTCTAGTTCTTTCCAGTGATTCTTCACTCACTCATAAACAGGAGAGTATTGACTAAGGAGAATAAAATGCAGCTGCTCTACAATTTTCAGGGCTAAAAGCTGCTGCTTCTGATTCATGACTGCATGTGAATTAACTGTACATTCTCCTGGGAGTAGGGTGGACTGAACAGGATATGTGTCTTCTTAGCAGATAGAGTTTAATATCCAGCACTTCAGTAAAAGCAGAAACAGAAAAATAGCATGCTAATAAGTCACAAGAACTGAAACAAATACATTGCTGCACTGTAGTAGGGGGTACAACTTGAGACGTAGAGAGGAACATGCCTCACCTTGCTCTCTGTGGAAAGTACCAGAATACAGCTTGACCAGGGTACTGATTTCAAGTACTCAGTCATTAGAGGCAATAAGCTATAAGAGCTTTGTGGATGCACCTCAGGTCTGAAAAGCATCACCTCTTCTGTGTGATTTCTGTAACGTTCAATGAGCAGCAGAGCTGTCATAAAATAGTTTTATTATATGGTCTTCCCAAAAGCACTCCTGAACATGAAATCAGCCTGAACTTTACACACATCACCAGAAGGAAAACGGCCAAAGAAGAGTCTCTAACTACATAGTTCCTTTCCCCAAACGAAAAAGACAAATTAGAAAAGAAGGAAAAAAAACAAATTAATTATTAACTTTTGTTTGTGATATAAAATCACATTTTTTGTGGCTTGACTTGTGGATTTTATAACTTCTCAGTATAGAAACCTGGGGATTTTTGGTGGGAAAAATACTGCATAGATATGAATAACTATGCACTCCATGTTCATATAAATATATAAATCTGTACAATACTTGAATTTGTAACCCTCTCCATATGTTTTATTTCCATATTTCTACCATGTTACAACATAGGGCTTTCTGGCTTTCCTTACTGTTTGGTTAATTGTGGGACAACTACTGCTATTACAACCCTGAACTCCCTATAACACACCTATTTACCAATATACAGTATTGAAGGCATACAGACCTCAAATGGAAAGCCATTATTATTTCCTTTAGAGCAGTGAGAGTCAAAACTGATGAGCACGCTCTGTGTAAAAGTGATTTTTTTCTTACCGAAGAAAATTATATAGTAGGGTGAGTAAATGCCCTCTTCATCTGTAATGTGTATTTGTGTTATTAGGAAGGAGGAAAACTTTTAACGTGTTTTTCATGATTTTATAATTCCATTGAAACTGTAGGACTTGGCAATAAAGAGTCTAAATTTGTAATTCATTTTGTTAAGACATGCTACATCACAATTATTCACAGCAATAATGGTGGAATTGAGCTGCACTCTTGAGCATCCCTCTCTCATGATGATTAGACTTTCACTGGGCTTGTGAATAAAATCTCAGATTTAGGGGTAAAACATGCAAATTCTGTAAGATTAAAAAAAAAAAAAACACTTTATTCATAGGCATCCACCAGGAAAGCATGAAGCACTTTACTGTTATACGAGTACACACATAATAAGTTGCCCATTTACTTTTACATTTTCAGCATTGAAGCCTAATTAAAATATACTGCGGAATCTTAAAAAACAAACAAACAAACAAAAAACCACAACATTTTCAGTGGCAAAGAGTTCCAGGATTTTCTGTTTTCCAAAAGCCTTCAGAGTCAACCCTGTCCTAACCTTTAAATTCTACAGGGGCAGGTAAATGTAACCGTGTAACAATAATCCTTTGAAACACTGTAGAGTACCTTAAACAATCTGCCCTTACTAATTAATTGCCAGGCAAACACTAATGGAACTATAACTGCTTTTTCTTTTCTCAGACCATAAGAAAGCAATGGTTTTGGTTTTGAGCTCCTTACAGACAATGCCCTAAAATCACAGGCACGTTTCCGAGGTACAGCTAGATCCACAGAAGGCAGGAAAACCAAAATGTTCTCAAATTGCATGAAGATGTTCTAAAATGAATATATTCCAAATTACTTTTCTTCACACTGTATCAAAAAATAGTCTTGTCATCAAAGGATATCTTAGTGAATAATGTAACAGTTATAAAGGCACAGTGTGATTTAACAGCTATTTTCAAAAAAAAATAATTAAAACTATGGTTTGTAATCGGTATGCTTTTGTTCATCTAAATGATGATCATTGTGAAGTCTGTATTTTTTTCCTGTGCAGAAAGATCTTATAACATAGGAATGGCTGCAGCAGATCAGAAAACAACACCGTCTAGCCGAGTTTCCTTTATATTCAGATGAAAAATACAATACATAAAGTTCCCTTGTTCACCCAGCCATTTTCTGAGTCCATGGTCTAGAAACTTTCCGCGTTGGTGACTGTATACACATCATTCACTTTTTTCATGTCATTTCTAATTTATGAACCTCTACCATCTCCCCTTCCAGCTATCTCATTTCCAAGCTGAAGACTGCTAGTCTGTTTAATCTTTCCTAACACAGAAACCATTTTCAAACAGCAGTCATCCTTCTCACTTTCTCTTTTTCATTCCTATCAGATCTTTTTGATGGCAGATAACCAGAACTTCATGCAGTATGTCAGATGCGGAGGAGCAGCATTAACCATGTAAGGCACACTGTAAGATGCGCCACTTAAGATTCGATGCATCATCAGCAATGACTGCTGTTTGTCTTTCTACTCCTCCTGTGCCCTCTTTCTACTTGCCTTGTGGTGTGGTCACAGAATCCTGATGTGTTTTCAAAGAACTGGCTACAGTGTCTCCAACACCTCCTTATGCAGCACCATCACCAGTTAAGTTGGACCTTACATGCACTGTACAGGTCTGCACATTTGAGTTGATTTTCTAGAACAAGCAGCGCTTCCATTTATTTATTGCATTATTTTCATTAGATATTTCTGCAGCTGCACATTATGACTCCACAAAATCTGTAAATTACTTGGAAGCCTCATGCCAAACAACAGTCAGTCTGCTGGTGAAGTCTCTCCCTGCACAGCCCCATCCTGTCCTTTCTCCTCCTCCCTCTGCTTAGCAATCATCCTTTCTCTCCCAGGAAAAGTGGCACAGCAAAGAGCACAACACATCAAATGACAACACTAATGGCACTGGAGGGAACTATGACTTTTGGTACTCGAATAATTAGAATCATTAAAGAATCAGAGAATCACAGAATATCCCAAGACGGAAGGTTCCCACAAGGATCACCAACTCCTGACACACATGACCACCCAAAATCCAAACCCTATGTCTGAGAGTGGTGTCCAAATGTTCCTTAAACTCCAGCATTTGGGGCCATGCCCACAGCCCTGTGCAGCCTGCTCCATGCCCACCTGACCCTCCGGTGCAGACCCTGTACCCAACCCCCAGCTGCCCCTCCCCTGACACAGCTCAATGCCGTTCCCTCAGGCCCTGTCGCTGTCGCACAGAGCAGAGCTCAGTGCTGCCCCTCCGCTCCCCTCATGAGGGGCTGCAGCCACCTTGAGGCCTCCCCTCAGCTCCTCTGCTCTGCACTGAGCCAACCGGGGCACCTCAGCCTCTCCCCATACACCTTGCCCTCCAGACCCTGCCCCATCTTTGTAGCCCTCCTCTGGATGTTCTCTAATATCTTTATGTCCTTCTTACACTGTGGCACCCAAACACACCCAGTGCAGGAAGTGAGGCTGCACAGTGCAGAGCAGAGGGAGACAACCCCTCCCCTCACCCAGTGGTTGATGCACCCCAGGATACAGTTAGGTTGGCCCTTGGGGCTGCCAGGACACACTGCTGGCTATGCAAATGTTTGGTGCTGCTTGCTCAGAAATACGCACAGGGGCAGTGGCAGCCCTCATGTGACTCGTGGGGAGGAGTGCTTTATAAAGCTGTGGACTTCCTGTGCACTATGGGAAGTGGGCTGTTCACCAAGGGTTGAAGAGTGTGTGTGCTTTTCAGGTCCTTATCACTCTGCCAGGTACCTCCCTGTGATGAGAACCTGTGATGTGCTTGTTTGGTCAGAGAGAGCTGTCAGGGACCAGTGAGGATTATTCTGAGCTCTCTTTAATGAAATGAATGTCTTTATCGATGACTTAGAACTGGGGACGTTGATGAATTTATTAGAAAGCCCTTGTATCTGAGGCATTGGAATTGCCAGAGTGAAAAAGAAATCTGGAAAAGCTAGAAATATGGAAAGGAACACAAAGCTGCATCCAAACAAAATAGACGACCACAGAGGGGGAAAAAATAATTCAGTGTCTCATTTCAGAGGGAAAAAATAGGATGAGAAAAGCATTCTAGTGATCTGTAAGGGGAAGGTGAATTGGAAAAAAAGCTCGGTTTTCAATGGAATATCAGTTACAGACCATATGTGCCTTGGGTCATTATTTCATGTTATACAGTGGAGGTGATGGTAATTTCTGCTCTACATGCATACCTAATGCTTTCTTGGAAACCAGGTGGAAACTGAGCATTACTTAGCAATGGCTAAGTTGAAATAGTTGCTTCTGAGGCTTCTTGCTTGTATCCTGGCACCCATCAAACCAGTTCTGTTAAGAGCCCTTTTCAACCTCAAACTTTGTTCCCAGGCTGAACAGCTGGCATGACATTTTCCCTCTTTTCCCTCGCCAGTCTCTTTCCCCTTTTTTCCCTCCGTTCCCTCTTTTTCCGTCTCCCCTCTTTTCC
>JANHGO010001487.1:0-34022 GCA_024606505.1 Aquila spilogaster
TAGTCTAAACACTACTTAGCAACAACTGAAAACATCAGTGTTATCAACATTCTTCACATACTGAACTCAAAACATAGTACCGTACCAGCTACTAGGAAGACAGTTAACTCTATCCCAGCTGAAACTAGGACAGGACAGTAGTGCCCACTCCCACCAGAACTTTATAATCATTTTTCAGAGTCTTATTTCTAACTGGCATTAGGTGCAGATGACAGATTTTTTTTTTTTTTTTTTTTAATTTATACTGTGTTTTATGACAGTATCAGCATGAATGCCTGTAGCACTATGGCAAGGTAGTTGTATGAGCCATCTGTACATGCAAGAAGGCATCCTGGGTACTACTTAGTTCTTGGATTTTTTTCTGCACCTTAATAGAAGAGTCCCAAAGCGTGTACTCACATATGTCATGCCCAATACTCTTACAAGATGAACTACAAATTCATGGAAATAGTAACAGCTTCTAAATATAAGGGTGGGAGCAGGGCAGGGAAGGGTGGGGGGGGACCTCAAACCCTGAACTACCTTGAGGTCTTGCTTTGTTTATAATGTGTGCTAACTGTATAAGGGGATGGGGGGGATTATCATTTAGCAGTTTTAATCTGTTTACATTTGCAGCTCTAATCCAAGGGAGTTCTGGTATGTCTATTCAATCAATTTGTGTGTCTTTTCTGGTACTGTAGTTCAGAGTAATTTCAGATACAGGCAGTCTTCTCTATTGATTTTATTCCCTGTGATATTGCATTTTATATGGCAGTTTTTACTGTTAGCATTTCATCTGACAACCCATCTAAAGTGTCCCAAATATAGTACTTTGTACTGCTTCAATTTGCTTACCAACTGGATGAGAATATTAAAGCCAGACTTTCATTGATCTGTTGGTATTCTTCGTAGTGAGCTCCCAAGTTTTCCTTGGAAGAGGTTGGTATGGCAAGTTTGAAGCTTTGCATCCAGGTTTCCTTAAGTTGTGTTATACTCAGGTATATACAGTAGAAATGTATCGTGCTATTCTTCTTGAAAATAAAACTAAATACATTCAGGTGTGTAGGGTATATTCCTCAAAAATAATTTCGTAATGGTAGTGATTCATTTAAATAATAATTCTGATGAAGTTTCGTTGTGAGAAATGTGCAAATACACTGTTATGTTTTTCTCTTGTTGTAGGTATGACTGAAAAATAACATAAAAAAATAAAAAGCTGAGGAAAACCCCCATGTTTTCATTCTTGTATCTTCTGGAAAATCCTGTAATGTTTTTGGTTTGTGTGTGAGGGCTTAAAACAAAATCCCTCGCTCAGGTTTCCATCTTATGCTCTGTATGTGCTCTTATCCACAGTAACAGGATGTTAGCAGTCATAGGAGCTTGCCAATGTGACTGAAATGGCTACATTTGACCAATAGTGTTATTTGCTTTTGACATCTGATCAAAATAACGTGGTGGTGAGAAGTTTATGATCAGAAAGCATTAACTCACTCACTTGTACTTTACTGGACATTAACATCAAGGGAGGATGATAAAGGAAATAAATAGATTTTATTCTGTCCCAAATCGGTGTGTCACTATCTGCTGTTGATTCAATGGATTCCAAGTTTTAGGCTGCATAACACAATCTGATAGATGTCTCCAAAGTAGCAACACATGGATTTTATTGAGAGACTGACAGCCCTAGGGGAGGAGAAGGATCATGTTAAGAGAATGGACAGAAGTAGCTGTTCCTCATTTATTGTTCTTAGCTGGATCTACCTCCATAGGTTATATTATACTTCCTCTAGTTTGGATTCCTATTTCAAAGTAGTATTGCTACTTAGTAATTTATGAAAGGAGATTTTTATTTTCCAATTAAGTCTTATGCGTTGACATTAATGAATGATGCTATGATATTTTGAAACACCTCACTTTTTTTTTCTTTCCTTTTTTCTTTCCCCTCCGTATAATTACTCTTTGATTTAAGGTTGCTATTGATTTGTTATACACTTGTCCTTGGTCATTGTGCTGTGTGGTTTCTTGGTGTAAATAGATAACCATTAAACATCAGATAAGAAAGCATGAATGACACTTCCCATTATACAGTACCGTGCTGTCACTTACCAGGAAACATTTCCTGCATTTGAAAGGATCCTCCTATGGATTTTCTTTTGTCACGGAGACTATTTTGGTGTTATTTGTTGATGTATTATCCTGGATGATAATGGAAATAACTTCTTGTCAAATATGATTAATTATGTGCCAACAATCACTTTTCTATCAAACATAGCTATATAACTCTACATGGTTTGAGTAGAAGGTTAAAATCAGGTAGTTTATTACAGAGGGGTTTTTTAACTAGCTTTCTGTTTACATGTGGTGTCTTTAAGTGGTGCTGAAGAACTTCAATGCATTTGGAGAAATGAGCAAGAAAATCACAGCTCTTGTCATCTACAGTTCTTATTGTACTCTAGCACGTTATTTGCTTGTGCTGACTTCTATTGTTTCTGTGGTGTGATGCAACATAACGGTCTGTTTGCTGTGACAGCCAGTTTAGGTACTGCACACTTAAAGAACATCATGAGCCAGTAACTAGATCAGTGCAGAATTCTGCATCTAAATCCAGCAGTAGGCATGGGTTGGTGTGTTCTCTCACACTGTCTAGAAACATGCGCATGTCTCGGGTGTTGCATGGTTCACACTGAAAGGGGAAATATACTTCAGATGAAAATGCCTTTAGTGTGAATTGGCAGGTAAAGCAGGAAGTTCTAGAATAGGACGATGCAAAGGTTGGTCTCTGATCTGGACTGCGTTTTTCCACGGACCTCAGGAAGAATCCCTGCATTTTTCAGAGATCCCATTTCTTCCAGTCTCTTGAAAAGCAGTTGCAGGCAGGCAGGAAATAGTGGCCATCTGTTGTGGGTCCAGAAGAATTGGAGTTCAATCACTGTCTTCTGCTGAATGAATGCTAAAATCAGCAAGCCTTGATGAAATTAATCTGCAGACCTCATAAAAACTAGTAGCTGAGTTTATTAAGTCTTTTGTTAGCCTTTTCCTATATATGCATGAATGCATGCTGTCTCTTTCTCTCTAATTGAGAAATTAAATATAATTATATTTAATTGAGAAATAGTAAACATCCTTGGTCATAAAAGAACATTGCCCTCTCCAGGTGAAAACACTAAGACAAAGTAACATCACCTGACCTGATGATGCAATTTTTCCCAAAGGCACTGGACAGGGGCAGATGAGTTTAGATGTAGGAGCTGTAATTCACACCTGACAAAAAGACCTTGAATTGCACATAGTTCCTTTTCCTTCTTTTATAAGTTACTGAAAGTCCTTTTGTTACTTTGTTCAAAGATCATCATCATCCTGGCAAATCTCGCTGAATTTAGCGTAGCCATATAAAAGCAGAATTCTCTTTCTGGTAGTATCAGTCCTGCTAGGCAATGTAAAGACATTCAAGGATTGTTCTGTCATTAGCATGCTTCTCCAAGCAGAGAGCTTGTCTTCAGGGCAGCTGACATGTTTGTGAATCCTGGCAGGAGTCTGGACAGACTGCTGCTCTAGAAACAGGTAATGGAAGTGCCTCATTATTGCAAAGTAAAACCAGATTCTTGCCAGTATACAGTTCTTCTCTAAAGCCAAGATTCAGCTCATATTTTACAGACTGAGCCACAAAGGTTTGCAAGGAGACATTACCTATGGCCTAAGACAGAAGGAACTGGTTTGTTTTCCCATAGGACATGCTTGTCAAAAGTCATCAGTGTTTGCTGGGTATGTCCAGGGTACAATAACTCTCCCAGCAAGTTCCCCTGTTGTACTTATCACTGCTGCTGGAGGTAGGATTTTGATGTATGTGACTAGGAAGCCAGAGTGGAAGTTGCTGTCTGACTCACACTTCAGTGACTTACTGCAGGACTGGTTACCTGAGAGACTAAATGCTGCTGGACTTGGCATGAAAAGGCTTCTTGGTAAAAAAGGAGATGGGATGTCTAGGAGACTGTTTTCAGTGAGAGTTCATTGGAAAGTTCGTTGCTTTTAGTCTGGCATACGGACTACTTGCTGACCTTCAGAGGAAATAGCAGCATTCTTTCTTTTACAGAGATTCTTAGT
Organism: Aquila spilogaster; assembly: GCA_024606505.1. Taxonomy (NCBI): domain Eukaryota; kingdom Metazoa; phylum Chordata; class Aves; order Accipitriformes; family Accipitridae; genus Aquila; species Aquila spilogaster. Next base: position 4,081 of record JANHGO010001487.1, read on the forward strand.
GGAAAAATTTTTCCTTGGGAGGGATTTTTCATCTTCATTTTGCTTCTGCTTCGAGGCCTGATCTTATTGTCACATGGTGCATGGATGTTGCTACATTTGGTCGTTGATTATGTCATCGTCAAGGCTTTCTAGCCCTCAGAAGAGATGCCCTTTCATGTCTGTCCTTGTGGTAGTCACTGAGTTTCCTGCAACAGGAAACGGGACATACGCAGTAAAATTCAACTGTTACTGTCCATAGCATAATGAATTTTAACTTTGATTCAACAGGAAACAGTAGAGATACTTGGTGTCAAAGCATTTAGACTCATCTGCCTGATGTTTTCTAATGCTCAGAAATCTTAACATAATGCTGGTTAATATGCTACCTATTTTCTAGTTTTGCAGTACGGAGTAGCATGTCACAAATAATTGATCTAGGATCATATTTTGCCTTTATTGCCATGCAGCTAGAAAGGTATACTAGCCACTTAATTAGAGCCAGCTTTTAATGAAGATAATGAAAGGAACATCAATAAATGGAGCAGAAGCAAGATCCAGGTACTGCTTAGTGCAAGTTACAGGATAAAGACTCAAAAATGTCCTTTATAGGCCCTTGATTCTGAGGCTATTCTGTGCAAGGTAAGCAAGGACATGGTTTCTGGACCCTATAATAGCCTGTTCTAGCCCAACAGAGAATTGCATCAATCTGGAGATGTGTGGTATGTAAGGAGAGTCTACTTGCATCCCGTCTTTTGAATACATCTCTGGCTTAAGCATCTGGAATGGCAAAAGAATTTATCCAAGAGATTTGGTCCTGAGCAACAAACTTCCATCTAGATAAAAACCTTGCCATACTTAAGGCATATAGAATATTCATATTAGAGGCACCAAATGAAGAAATTAATAAATCACTTAAATATAACATAAATGTAACTAGTTAATCTAAATAAAAATACTGTCTAGGAATCACTAGAGAGATCCAAACTGCTACCAAAAGACTGTTTGTGGCACCATGTATTATGGCAGAAAATCAAATGCATCAGAAATGCAAATTCATAGCATAATAATAAACAATGTTCCAAATAATTTGCAACAACCTATAGCTGAAGAGAAATATAACTGTGATTGCTACCGCAGCAAGAGTTTTGCAAGTTTATGGAACTCCAAAAGAGGAGAGCAGTAAAGCTGTAATTTTTTATTTTTTTTTAATCAGACACAGATTGGCAAGACACAACTCTGAACCCAAGGGCTCAATAAATGAAACTACAAGGACCCACAAAGTTGCTTTCGATTTGAAAGGGTTTTGGGTAAATGGCAGCATTTTAAATATGCATTCAGGGGTGAGAGAACAATTGTAGATAGTGAAAAAATGATGTATTTGTGTAGTTCTAAAGGCAGAGGAAGTCACAGAATAATCTATGGACTTTTCTAAAACCTGTGGCTCCACTTGCACTGGATCATTTGAGAAACTTAAGAAGGGGGGGGGGGGGTGGCAGGAAGGGGAAGAGGGAAGTCTATTATAAAGAGAACCTTCCCTTTTTTATTTCTGTGAAAAATCTCAGTGCAAGAGACATAGCTTTGTAGTTAAGTGTAAAAAATGCAACGCAGAAGTGATAGTGTTCCTACAGAGATATTCTGAGACCAAGGAAAACATCCCATTTTTCATCCTAATAGATTTAAGGATGTTAAATCAAGGTGAAAATATTTTCTTGATTTGCGATGTATTGTCACAATGTAACATGTTAAAATAAAGGTTGATTTCCGTCTTATTTGGAGGTCATTATGAATTCCTTTTAAAACAATGCATGGATCAGCAAATTCCCTATTTGTAGTCTACCATCTGTAAGTCTTACTGGATCTATTTAATTAGATTTCAGTGCAGCATCTGTAGCACTGGTAAATTCAAATAATTAAGCTTCATGATTTCTTGTGTATTATAAATGTCACAAAACTAGTTGCTGCAGAGCAGATAATTCCTTTTTGTAATTGGAATTTCTTTCATGAATTGTTTCCTCATTTACAGCTATTAGAACTTTGAAAATAATTTTATATAATTCAGTTCAGTTTGAATTACTTTTTGCTATAGGTTCACACTTTTTTTCTGATGTATCTTATTTTCTTTTTCTCTTCAGTTAAATTTTATATGTTTCCACTAAAAACTCCTTTTTCAAAGCAGCTAAAATAACTGTGGTCTGGAAGAGGAAGAAACGGAGAAACAGAGCTATTGTGACCCAGATGTAAGCTGAGTTGGATTGATCCCAAAGCATTACATGCTTGTGCCAAGACTCGAGTTTCTAAATGCGTGTCACAGATGACAATCTGTTTCATTAAAAAAAAAAAGAAAGAAAATCCAAACAGCAACATAGGCAATACCTGGAAGGCTGATACCTGCATTTCAGTCCCTGGTTCAAGGGTTGTTTCTATAGTTTTCAAGATTTTTCAGTAGTTTATATATAAAGTCCTCTGAGTAGAGATTCAAATGTGACCTCCTGGGGGTTTCACTGTATGGTAGTTGCTGCCTAAAACATCTGAGCCCTAGTGCCTGGCAGCTGGAAAGTTTACATGGTATATTCCGGGCAGATACAAAGTCCCTCTGGCTGTGTTTCAGATCAACTCAAAGCCACCAGGTGTAGGTTAACCCTGCTCTGAGAGGTTGGCTTTATCAGCTTGCTTCTGTCATTGCACTAATACAGTTGCCTGGCTTCTTGTCAGCTGCTGGCTCAGTGAGCTCCTGTCTGCCTGGAGCACGCTTTATATCCAACCAAGGTTAACAGCCCAACAGTGCTGGTATCACTGCCTCTGGGAACCCAGCACTGGCTACATCACAGAGCAAGGGGGCTTCAGAGACCAATTTAGCACTGTTAATTAGTAGCCTGTTTATTATATTTTCAAAGTTCTGTATGATGATAAGGTTAATCGTTGCTGTTATGTGAGGCAGAAAGGAAGATGGCAGCATCCTACAGTCATGGTTCCTTGCAGGACTCTTGTGGTCGTTTTGTTGAATGGAGAGTCCTGTTACACAGCACGTTGAGTTAGAATTTGGATACTGAATGAAGTAGACCTTAACTGGCCTTTGGCACCTGAACGTGAGAGAGAAAGTTAGCTTAAAACCAGTCTTGTATGTTTTAGCAAATATCTGAAGATATCTGGTCTTGGTTATAAACCAGTTCTTGGGGGCAGATCAGGTCATCTAGATTTCGTTTTTGTTTCTACCTTCAAAATTTTGGGAAATAGTTGAAAATGTATGTAAGAAGTACTGTAAATGTTCTAAAGCTAAAACGCAAACAAAGCCCTTCCACATAAAATTTACTTATCTTTTTCAAAGCCCTTGGCTGAATATTTGATCTCCAGATTTCTATGACTTCCTGGCTTATGATGTTTAAATTCATATAATTCAAAATAACAAGACTAAAACACAGAAGTCTGTGGAAGGTATCAGTTGACAATGTAATTTAATTGGTCAAACACTGACGTTTGAGACTAAGGATTATTTTAATTCAAGACTGATCTTTTCAATGAAGCCAGTATGTGAAATTTAAAAACTGGGACCAGATTTTCATTTACACTGGCACCTACCTTCAGGTGTTGCCCCACCACCCTTAACCAAATGAGTGAGTGGGTAATCAGGCACTTTGATCCCATTCTTGGATAGGACCACAAAGCTTTCTCACTGTTTTTGCAATGTAAAGGTGTCTTAACATGCCCACAGAAGTGAAAATGTATGGTGCCCCTTAATGAGGTTGGAGTAATGGGAAACCATTACTTTTACACCTCATGCTGTCTCTGCAGTCACAAAGTGTGTTTCCACTTCAGGAATCTGAAGCAGAGAGATGATGTAACTTTTGGGTTTGACACTTCGCTGGGTGAAGGGCAGAGCCGAGAATAGAATTCAGGTCTCTGCAGTGTGATCCTGCTCTAGCTGCCCTGCCTAGTTCTTTCAGCCTGCTGCTACTAGAGGCTTTGCTGACCCAGCTGCAAGCAAATCTGGGGACAGCCAAATTTTACTTTAATTGCGTATGTTCTTTATGCAACTGCAATTAATGATTTTTCTTTCAGTTATTGAAAGTAACTGCACTTGCATCTTACTGTTTATGTGGTAATTCTGTCAAGCGATGGAAGATTTGCAGTGATGCTTGTGAGAAATGTGGTATTTATCAAGTGTTTATTACAAATCCCTTACTGTAATGGAAAAATAAGCATCATGGGGAGCATGCCAAATAAGTTTTAAAGAAAGAATCAGAACAAGTTAAGAAACACCAGATACGGAAACACTGATGCTGACCAGCTCTTGAGAACTGCCACTAAAACACTCAGAAGCCCGTTCTAGTGTCTGTTGGGGGAGAGACTGTGAGTCTCTGACTAATCAAAGCTAGTGTTACACTGGTACCTTGGCAAGATACTGCTTAAAACATAGAAAGTTAGCATTGTGACTCTGCAGTTTTGTAACTTGTGAGCAAAACAAAGGTGCTCTGGGATCAGAAAAAACAATGTGCTCTATAGGTTTGATTTCCAGCGCAGGCTGTTGAATAAAAAGGTTAAGACAGAAAGAAGGTTCAGTTTTATAAATGGCAATATCACTGGCTAGACACTTATTATGTAGGTCGTAGGTCACACCATGTTGAACATTAATGCAGCAGTCCCAACACATATCTTTTGTAACATTACTGACTTTTCCAGTGATTAATGAATTAAGCATTAATCTATAATTACCACTGGGAATTGAGTGGTATTGGGTATTATTCATAATTTTCCATTTATACAAGTTATCAGTTTCCAAAACATTTCTAAACTAGTGATTATTTGTCTTTCAAGGGGTCATTTAATTCTTTGTTTATTTTAAATAAGTTGCATGTGATTTATTGTGATTTATGGAGCTGACAAGGACTGGATCATTGGGAATATAGTGAGTAAGTTTGCATATCGGTTGAGTAGTAGCTTTTGTTGGAAATAAACTATTATGTTTTGGGGTAGTTCTTAAGAAATGTAATTTTCCTTATTTCCTCTTGTTGCCTTTACTTAATGATTTACAGATTTATTATTTTTTTTAGTATTCTATTTTATTCTTCATAGAAATAACTCAAATTCTAGCCATCTCTTTTTCGGTCCCACACAGTTCTATACAAGCCAGTCTACAGAATGAATTCAAATACTCTCAGCCTAATTCACTATTATTGTTTTTAAGCCAGTGAAACTTCACTGAAATAATGAAATTAATAGAATCACAAAGCATAATACTGGAATACTGTTGTGATGAATCAGGTTTGGCTATTAGCCAAAAATCTGCTGATCTAACTCCAGTAATCTTGCATCTGCAGAATTAAATAAACCAGATATTTTTGGGGGGCTCAAAACTCCCCAAGACTGTGTTTTCCTGAAACTGTAATGTGCTTTTATTATAGTTGCATATCTGTGACCTTTGGAATCACATAGATTTTTCATGATTAATATGGATTCTCTGTTAGCGTAGAAAAAGAGCATCATCAAAATTCATATGTATGTCACCTGGCAAGTAGCATCACTCAAGCGATAATATGAAAGCCTCTGAAAGCATAGAAAAAGCTGATGTTCACTGGCATGAAAAGAACATCCATAATAGTCAAGCCTACATCTCTTAATCCTAATGAGTTGTTACAGAAGTTTCTGAAAGGTAACTGCATGTTTTTCCAGCAGTGGCTAAAAGGAAAATATTGATCAGCATGGTTGATGTAATGTAGTATATTAAGACTTTTGGCATGTTCTAAACATTGGGCTGGTTTGCTTATACCATGGTTTTAGCAGCATTCAGGCAAATAACAAAAATGAAGATCAATAAAAGCATTAGAAATAAATGTTATTCACTTGGGTGAAGTAATACATTGTGTTGCACCTGAACAAAGCATAGGTTTACAATATTGTTCATGAGAAAGCACGATAAAGGAGTTGTCCCAGAGATCCTGTCTGCAATATTAGAAAATTCTGTTATTGCCATTAGTGAAACAGGTAAAAGTCAATTCTGTGGACTGGCTTGTGTAGAAAAGAAGCCTGTGATATGGAAATTCCCAAAAGCACTGTATAAACATAGTCCTGTCTTCTGACCTGTCAGTGCCATTTTACTATGTATTTCAGAACATATTTAGTTCATACATAGTTCAGAAATAATACCTTTGTACCTAGAAAGACTGACGAGATCTTGTTCATTAGAACTGGGTCAAACATCTGTCGAAGTAGTAAGTGGCAGTTCCTGGCTCCTGTAAGGAACAGGTACTGAGATGATTGAGCCCAGATGTCCAGAACCAGTTTTAGAATAAATGGCTGCAAGGCATATTCTTGAAAGTAATGGACCATGAGGGCAGTCTCAAATTTGCTGCACGTCACAGACTCATCTAAAAAATTGCCTATTTCTGTATATATTGGGCATTCAATAATGCACATATGAAGACAGTTGTGTATTTGAGTTTTGAGCAGGAGGTTGGATGAGACACCTCCTGTGGTCCCTTCCCACCTGAATGATATGGTGATTCTATGATTCTTGTCCTGATACAGATATGTTCAACCAAAATAATTTGAGGTGGTTTGTTTTTTCTTCTCTTGCTGTGTTTTATAACTGCCAAATTGAAATCAGGTGGCATTGACTACTTCATGCCACCTTCATTTGAAATATGGATAGTTGTGACCAATGAAAACCTGTTTTCTGTTACAGAAGGTGTCTCTGAAAAACACAGAGACCCAGAGGACGCACAAGCAGTATTTCTTCCTGTTTCTGGTGGGACGGGGGAGGGGAGAGAAAAGAGGCAGAGGCTTCATAAATTATTGATGGACCCTTATAGCTGAAATTTGTTGTCCTTACTGAGTGGTTGCACAAACAGTTGTGATGCATGTGACTCCTGCTGAGCTGTGCTCTGTGGGAGTTGAGACATGGTGTTCTTTTTCAGTTGAAGTGGCTGTCATTTTCTAAGCTTGATGTTTATGTAAAATATGGCTTTTAAGTATTAGGGTGTCTTTTGTGTGTGTGTGTGTCTATGCAATAGTAGTACAGTTCTTTCAGATTTATGGTGCATCATCTTTACATAACAATTTCAAGCTGGTTCAGCAAACGAAGCAAGGAAGAAAAGATTCTGTTTAACCCCTAAACCATGAGATTTTATTTCTAGTTACTCCTTTGGGGGGAATATTCACATGGATTATGAGTAGCCTTTAAAAATAATACACCTAGTCCATATACTCAGAGCTGATCCCCAAAATTAGTGTGTAAAAATACAAATAGAAGAAAGCTGTTTTGGAGGAGCTCTGATCAAATGCCATTCGGTCAGTTGGTTTTATTTCTTGATTCTTTTGACAGCTAAACTAGAGAGGGGGAAAAGAAATGTATCCTGTTTATTGGTCTTATTCTTCCACTTCTTATATAAATTTCTATATTTTAATGGATTCTAATATTTCTAACTGGGTATTTGGGCAATTCTTGCAATCTTGTTCTAAAGGGGAGATTCAGCAGTAGTGTTTAAGAATTGGATCACTTTCTCCATGTGTCTACTTTCATAGTAGGCATGTTGAACAATGCAAACATTATAGAAACAGAAGGCAATGCCAAAAAAGTCTACACACAAATGTGTCTGGAATTCACCATGTTTTCCCATTGCCCTCCTTTTCTACTTGTTGCTCAGAACTGCTAGAACAAGATTTGATTTCAAGGACAGCTGACATTTGAATCATTTGAAAACTTGCTCTGACGTCCTGGAGTTTATGCTTTTAAATGGCATGTTATCAGAAAAGAAGTTAAACAAAGGACACATGTAGAAGAGCGCTGAAAATATCAGAGGAAACGGTTGTTGCACTCTATGATCTGAAAAGCACGTAACAGCTGATAGGTGTTTTATTCTAAAACATAAAGTCGTTCTGACTGTCTGTGAAAAGAAGATATTAAGAGCATGGTAATAAGGGGATAAAAAGTTCAGTACCTGTGTAGACAATAAGCTTTGCAGAATGTAGACTTGGAGAGAGCTGAAGTAAAACAAGGAAATAAAAATTACATAGCCATAGTGCCTAGTTGTCACTTATTTTAAGGCCCTCTTTGGCTGATCTGGCAATGCAGAGCAACATTAAAGTGCAAGTAGTGTAAATGAGGATTGGGCCACAGTCAAGGGAAGAAGGGAAACCTGCCACAATCATTTAAACAGAATAATTAATGAATTCTCAATGAAGATTAAAAAAGCCCTAAATACTTGCTTTATTTTGTCAGGATCCATTATATTTTGGGGTATGTGCTCCACCTTCAGCTACCTAGCCACTTTCAAGCAGGAAGCAGGTCCCTTTGCTCTTCAACACCTATAACATGCTTTTCCCCTAGGTATTGAAAGTCTCTTTTTTTTTTTTTTTTTTTTTTATTTTTTTATTCAGCTTAATTTAAATTATTTCCTTAGCAATTAATAACTTGCCTGAACACAGAAACATTGGTAGGTGGCAAACATACAATAGGCCCTCTTCTGCCTCCCACCATCGTTTTCATAGATTCCTCTCTGTCATGAATAGAACTGTTCAGAGTATTTTGTCAAAATCAGCATTACTGAAGCACAAAATGTTTCATGGGTACCTTTTAAATGTCCCATTTTCAAGTGTGGATGTTTTCCAAGCTCCAGAGCTCTCTTGGCGCAACTAGTAAGAGAGGAGCACTGAAAATGTTTCAGTCTTGTTGTTTCTTTTTCCAGCTGGAAAACAGACATCATGGTAAACTTCTACTTTTACAAAAGTTTTCAAATATTTAGGAATTTTATTCCACTGGCAAATAAGGGAAACTTTTCAAGTGTTGATGGAATGGCGTTGTCTGTCAGTGGTCAGCTCTGGTAACACTCACATGTCAAATGTTTCCTGTGTCAGGATCCTGAGATGGCTCTGTCAGGCTGTCATGGCAGGCAGGTGGGTGGCTATGCTCCAGTACCCTGATCAAAAGTCCTGTGGGTGTACTGAGTTTAGCTGCCAAATGATGGCATTCTTGTGGAAGAGAGCTCACACTTGACTATCTGGGTGACTGATGGGATTGAAGGAGAGTAAGGCAAAACGAGTGCTTTACAACATGGTTCGTTGGGCAAAGGTAATGGTGTGAACCCTGACAGGCATAGCAAGAGATTTGCTTTCAGAGGAAAGTCATAGTCACAGGAGCACTGCATTTCCTAAAAGACTATAAATTAAACCTGTTCCTATAGCTTTGCTGGGTAGCAGAGAAGCATAAGATTAGATGGGCTGAGTTGTATTATTCTGAAATAATGTCCTATAATGTTGTGTTCTATTTAGTGGTAAATGCAACTGTTTAAGAAGATACTAGTTGCTTTAAACGTTGGTCACAGGCTCCTTAAAGGAGCACAGGTTCTGTTATGCATGGTTGCAGTTAAATAAATGGCCCAATTGAGGATGTCTTTCTCAAATCACAGAATTAGCAGTGTGAGAATTGCTAAATGTTGTTGCAAACCAGGAAAGTGAAACAGCTGTAAAATTTCAGATAGGCAGGGTAGAGGGACCAGAAAAGGACAGAGGAATAAGCTGCCACATTACTGTGATGCTGCTTCTCTCACATGTCTGGACACATGCAGCCTTGTCTGCTTTCATATTTGTGTCAGTGCAGGACTTGAACCTGCACACTAATTCAACAGGTAGGCTCTCTATACTACTTCTATATCACTGCTGCAATATGTCTGATGAGGGAAAATGCCTTAAAAATAAATGATAAAGGTTTTAATTTAAATGAGGAAAAACTTGATTTCATTTGAATTCTGGATTTTTGGTTGTCTGTTCCATCTCTCATATTGCAGTACACTGCTTTTAGTTCAGAATTTATTATAGTATTTTAAATAACAAATAAATATAAATACCTCATTATAATTTTAGTCATATAATCTGGTGACTTGGTTTGATTTATATAGTGCAAGCAAAAGGGTGTTATTTGGCTCTTATGTACCACAGATGCATGCCTAGTCATGCTGTTTTATGTACAACACAGCTGCTACTGTGTTACTGAGTTTTCCATCTAAGTGAAATCAATTTCTCCCACGTACAGCCTGATTAATCAGCCTGTACACAAAACTGAAACCAGGCTGTAACTAAAATCTACCATCCTTACCCATGGCTGGACTGAAGAATATCAGAGCAGGTGAGTGGCATAGTTTTCATCTAAGGGTTAGGGTAGCAACTGCAGCTTTTAAGTGTCACTTGTACTCTGTTAAAGCCATCCATCACATCTGCATAGATACAAGTCTTTACCCCACTGTCTTTTTGGAGCTATTATGGGGGGCATTTCACAAAGAAGAGAAATATGCAGGCATTTCAGTTGTGACACTCTGGCTGTGACCACATCACAGAGGAAGTGCAGTTCCATCAAAACGGTGCAAGTCTGGGATTTAGAAAACTGGCTTTCATTTCATGTTGCTTCAGGTTTGCTGTATGACCGAAGTCACTACATTACTGTATACCCCAGGTTACTGTCCAAACAGCTTTGGAGTGGGAACAATGTTACTTGCCATTCCTGTAGGGACTGTACAGATAATATACCAGCATTTGTGAGGCTTACAAATATCACCACACTGTGGCCCCATTAAGTGCCTTAGATGGACTGTAGGAAATGGTTTCCTCATGCCATGAATGTCTCTTAACTCTCTGGAGAATTCATTTTTCTGTAAGCTAAAATCTCAGGTGCTAAAAGTGCTAGGACTTTTCCTTGACCTTTCCTTTCCATACTTGTGTCTCATTATTCTTCTGTTCCCTGTTTATCATTCCATAGTTAGCTGAAATAATCAGGGTTCCAGCAGGAACACCTGCCGTGATTAAACTGAAGGACCATATGTTGGCTCAGCAGGGCAAAGTCACCTATAAACTATTTTAATTTTTTTGAAGGGGAGGACAGATCTTACTTTCAGGGAACAACTTGTATGAAGGGGTAGTGAAAAATCCCTCTCCAAGTGAACTGGCATCAGTGTCCATACTGCTAGGTAAGCAGTGCAGTGATACTTCAGTCTTGATTTTTCATTACAGAATTCTGCCAGGCTGGTGATCTTTCAGGCTTTAACAGAGCAAAAGATACACTTTAAATGTGATTCATCTAACTTGAGCTAGTTGTATTTCAACCAACTGGTTAGACTTGTTTTGCAGCCACTGGAATGAAGCAGACAATTAATTCTCAGATGTGGTTCATCTGACCTGATTTGGATAGCTGTGTTAGAATGAGATGAATGGTGCCTGCTTCTGCCTATTGACTAAAGGAAACCTAGATAACTAACTAAGATGAATCCTACCTTTCATGTCAATATTCAGATATCTTCTGATACATGATCTTTCTATAGTTTAAGCTCAAGCAACGTATAGTCCTGAATGGAACAAGAGTTTTCTTATTAAAATAGCACCAAATGTTACCAAGTCAATGTCTTCAGGTTGCAGAGTTGTAACTTTTCTGACAGATTACATGTGCAGTTCTTTAAATACTGCAATATTATGTATTTTAGATTATAGGTGGCCAAAAATTCTCAGCATTGCGATATTAAAATGGTAATGTCCTAAAATAGATGAATATCAAGATGACATGTGACCTATTGAGAAGAGATTCTTAGAGACTACTCTTTTTCTTGTTCCACAGAAAACAATTATAACACCTATGTATTTGACAGTAGTTTTGGTATTTTTCTTTAATATGATATAGAAAAATACATTAGTAGAGTGATAAAGATCAATACATTACAGGATTTAGAGATTTCCTAGGTTTTTTTGTACTTCTCATTTTTGTGGGAAGTTCTTCAGTATTTCATTGTAGCAATGATACTAATAAGCTGTTCTAAAAGCAATTCAGTAACCCTCAGGATTCCTGCTGTAACACTCATAGCATTTTATTTCCATTCAGTGGATAAAGATTAGAGGAGCATTTTATGGTAATCACAGCAAAACTTAGTGACAGATGACAACGCCAAACTCCAAAGAATAGTGTAAAGTTAACCTCATAATTGTGAAGGTGGTTGCTGCTAAAAAGTAAGATTTTCAATTTGCGGTTGAATTTTTGTATTGTATTGAATTTTGTATTGTATTCTTTTTTGCTATAGAGTTGAATAGAGATTCTCAAGATGCACAAACCCAACTAAAACCTTACTGTAACTGTGAATAGTTTCTACACCTTAATTGTCTGATTATCTTGTATTCATTTGAGAATAAGTGATTGTTTTGTACCAAAGCAGGGGGCTTCTATGATACCTTGGATGTGAGGGGAGATGATTATCATTGCCCCCTACCACCATACAACTCTGCTGACTTGATTAGAATGGCTCCTGATCTTTACCTTCAGAAATGAGATATTTTAACCTTATGACCTGGAAGAAATGGCAAAAAATTTCTATTTGATATGTTTTATGAATAATCCGTAATTTGTAATTTTGAGTCTGGCAAGCACTTGGAAGTTGAAACTGGAAATGGTGGATCTTTAAGTTTCCAGAAATTTAATAAATATATCCTTTTCTTATGACAAAATCTACTCCCAATCTTAAGCAGATGCTGCGCAATTTACCAGAAGATTATTATCAGAAAGGAACTTCTCTCTCTTTCTTTCTTCCTTTCTTTCTTTGGATAGAATCTGGTGAAGTAACAAGTATGGATTTGCCTCAGGTTCATTTTGGTAATGATCAGATTCATTTTACCAAACTTTTCCTGGTTTCATTTATGTAAAGAAGCCCGAACATATCTGTAATAGCCTCAAGTTAGTTGTTACCATTAAGGATTTAGAATATAACAGCATGATGATGAATACAGACCTGAGTGTACAGCTCTGACAAAGCTATGGAGGGGAATCCATTTATGGTTGTTTCTATAAAGGCCAGTTTTGTCCATCAAAATGCTTTTAAGGTCTAAGGGAGCCATTTTTGGAGAGTATTTCTTCTAACTGGTGAGGAAAGGACAAGTGAACTGATTCAAGCTAGTTGCTTGCTGGCTGACACACAGTGAAGACTTATGGATAATCTCGCATTTTGGTTATCATATCGGAGATGGGGAGAAAACCATGGCTGTCCATTGCTGATGCCCTTTATGTAACATTTGAGAGACTTGGGTGGGTGGACATGGTAGACTTTGCATTTCCTGAAAGTATTTCCAAATGTCTTTTTCTTCATAGCCTGAACCTGCAATCTGCAAGAGCTTCCAGCAGCTCCATTCACATATAGCAGTGAAATGAGACATGTTTTTTTGTCAGTATATCCTGTAACTCTCAGTCTTTTCCATGTTATAACATATCGAAGTTAAAGATTTTATTTTAAAGAGAACATTATTTTACACACAAGTTTCTGCTCATAGAGAGAGACTTTCTTATGAGTACTTAAAGTAATATTTCTAGCTAGTTGTGTGCAAGAGGTGTTCTCATTGACTAGCATCATGGTAGCATCCTTGATTCATTGGCAATATTTCTTCTATACGGGACAACCAAATAATCCTTAAGGGACATCTATTAGACTCATCATTAATGTTAGTAGATTTGTGTATGTGACTGTGCAAACCCAAATCTGGAGAGACAGATCTGAGACCCCTTGTGGAGGAGGTCCTGGATGAAGCTGGGTCTCTTTATGCCTCTTTTGTGTTAGTGAGATTCCTTTTGTTGTTAATCATCAGATTAAAGAGATATTCTTCAAATGGATTATTAAAAATACTGCTGAAAACTGGCAGTCACCCATTTTCTTACTCACCAAAGAACCTCTCTGTCTCATTAGAAACTACCTAAAGCTCTTTATTGTATACTGAAAAAAAACCCTAGTAAAAAATAAAATAAAATAAAATTTTGAAGCTTTGAAAGTCATATATCTTTTGCCACAAGACAGAGCTGATGCTTACTTCAGTTTATATGAATCTCTGTTGAAAGATTGTCTCTCTAGTCCTTCTACAGCCAAAAGTTACTAAGAGGGCCAGTGTTTTTTGAAGGTTTTTCCATCCTATTTGTTGTCTCTTTTAGCAATGTAGTTAACTGTGCTGGTGAAACTAAGAGGATTAAGGGTGGGCCAAGACATGAAAGATATCTAAACAATCCAGCTCCTGGCTAAAGTCTCGGATCAGGAGCTATTTGCTTTGGTCTGGGGAAAGATCCACCTAGTGTAAGACTCTAGTGCAGTACACATGAAAAGGCCTAAACTCATGGATATGCCAGAGTTATTAAATTATGTCCCCATTTACTCTGGCTAAAGAATATATGATCACTTGGGTTCGTTCGAGTTGTGTGCCCTTTTATTCTTGCTTTTTCTGCTACGCATTCTTCACAGACTTTCTGAATGATTTCACAGATTCTTTTGTTATAACTGATTGGCCTTTTCCCCTCTCTTCCTTTCTTGGCCATTTGGATTACAGCACTTACATGTGTTCTGAAGTTTCCATGACATCTAAATTCTTTCTGTGTAAGTGTAGGCATTGAATGAGCATTTAACATGCCGCACCAAGTGGGAATTCTGTTCTGTATGTCCTGAAAAGATATGGTTGTGTCAATCTGTCTTGTTTGGGGATTTATTTTTTTTTGAGAAGTACTTGTGGATAGATAAACATGAAGCTTCATGGGATCATGTGACATAATTATCACTAACCAGTGGCTAAAAAGATTTTTAGATATTACAGAATATAAATGAGTGCAGCTGGTGTACTCAAGAGGCAATTGGCAGCATGGAAGAGACTGGTGCCAGGTTATGATTCTAATAAATCTTGATATTTAATATGCAGTAGTGATCTTCTGTTTGAAAGATAAATAATCTAGTTATTTTGCAAAGAGGACAAAGAAAGGTAGATCTCCAGTGTGAAATGTGAGAGAATGTGGCCTTCCCTCTCCAGAAGCAAGATATCCTTAACAAGCAGACCACAGAAATAAATATATTGGGAAGAGGGTAGGAGTAGAGTATTCTCTTCTCCGTCATGCCCTGGTGACCCTTGGGTTTCCTGATAGGAAATCTACACAGGAACTTGGTATGTAAAAATGTACTTGATTTTCCACTCTACAGCACAGAGGGGAATGCCATTATTTCAGGTGTGGGGTTTAGATATTAATGAGCTAAAGTGAGTATTGCCATCTGATAACCTTATCTATAGCTCAGAGATGCCGGATTCACTATCTCCATGTCTAGACTGGAGAATGAAGCAAGTACCTGAGTGTGCCCAGAAACACTGAGCTAAAAACACTGCACATGGGGAGAAGCCAGAGGCAATATTAAGTTCTTAATTAAGACTCTATGCATATTGAAGTACAGACTTGAGATGGCAGGTCAAAGCAAGAGCAGTATTCTAAGGAGAACAGAGATCTGGAGGGCAAGACACAGCCTTACCCTAGAGGGTGAAGATTATTCACTTGGGATCTGAATATGGAACATCTGGACTATACCGTTTTTCACTGTCAGTTCTCATTGTTTGCCATTTTGTTACTTAAGTCATTGTTAATTTGAAGGTGTTGTCCATGATCAAACTACTTACTGGACACATCAGGTAACAACTTTGTTCAGATAATGTTTCATTTCATTCTAAAAGCAAAGTAGCTCTAGAATATAAGTCTATACCTGCTGGCTTTTCCTCATTTGTATGGTAATGCCATTTGGGGAAAAAAAAATCTTTGGCATTTTTATGGATTTTTTTAAAAAATTAAAAGAATGGATCAGAAATGAGAAGCTGGGTTGGAAAAATACACTTTACTCTTAAAAATAAAATAAAGGATGGTGAAAAGTAGAATTCATTAACATTATAATCTTTCTGTTCATGTGCTTTATAAACATGTAGTTTTATGGTTATGTTCCATATTTCTACACCATCTGGAGAGTAAGAATTTCAAAGCAAAATTTTTTTTTCCTTATTTTCATCAGTGTGTCAGAAGTTTGCTTTAAATGCTTCATGAAGAGCAATTTTCTGATATAATGAACTTGAAAGTAAGTTTTGATAGATTGAGTCCCCCATTTGTCTAATAAGTAGAGTTCCGTAATCCAGTATATGCAATTGCTGCTGGGAATTTCACAGATTAATTTTCTAATGTGCAGAATGACATTTAAAAAGTAGTTTACTTCTTATTAGGACATTACATGCTCTTTAACAAATTATTTTACTCTTTCAAATTCTACCTGAAATGAACAACACGTTTTAGCAGTAACAGCTTAGAGTATTTTTATCAAAAATCCTTGTTCTAGTGTATTTCAAAATCAGTTTATCTGAATGTCTGGTTATATATTTGTATTCATAAAATAAATACTAAATGCAAAAATAATTTGATAGGTTCTAATGTAAATTAAATTGAACAACCAATCAGAAAGAGCCATTCTGAAGTTCTTCTTCCAGAGAAGGCCAGAAAAGAATTAGCATGGAGCAGTGCACTGAAATGAAAATGCACAGTTGAACACTTTCCATCATGCAACCAAGGACATTTCAGAGATTCTAAAGTTAAATCAAACCAAACCAGTGGGTGTACAGGTCAGCTGGTTTGCCTTTGAGGTTTATGCCACGGCTCAGAAGTAGTGTAACTATCTAAAAGTATGTTCTGTGGTTTTAGAGATAAATTAGTTGCACAGAGGCAGTCTGAGTGCCTGAAGAAACAATACAGTATGTAAGAGCGCTAGACACTTGCAGAAGGTAATTTCTTTTTAATGTCTTATTCCTAGAGTCATTTGGTTATATCTGAATCTCATCTTTTATGTTTTTCAAGACTGTATAGGAAAAGTTAGGAACCCACAAGTCAGAAGCTGCTAGGCTCACACATTTATTTTTTTTAATGCTGTCATCTTAATTTTTTTTTTGATTCCTTTTGAATCACCCTTTTTTTTTTTTTTTGTAGTAGTAGTAGTAGTAGCTTCTCTGTTACTCTTTGAATGTTTGGAGTTAGTAATGCTGAAAGTACTGTCTGCTGATACATACAGTATTTTTCATGAGATGGTGGAGTTGGGGTATCTGTTATACTGCATATAATATCTGGAAGCAAACTGCAGTTAACAATTTGCAGGCCTGTTGCAAAAAAAGTCTTAGTGGATGGTCCTTGTAGTAATAATAATAAGAGCAAGTTTGGGGCAAGACTGCTTTGAAAAGGTTTGTTATATTTTCTCCTTTTCTAATATCAAATGTAGAGGGATCTAGGTGTCAAGTGATGTCACATAACAGTTAAAAATTTAAAATCACCCGACACCAAACCCACAACCTTTGAGGAGGACTTGTGAGTTGCATAATCTGAAAGAAATTTTTCAAGAAGACCGTTAACAGACTGAGACTATACTGGGTGGGAAGGGAATTCCCTGAAGACAAAGGACATTTTGTTGGATCTCTAGGAGTTTTGTATTGATCTTGCAATACATGTTTCCAAACTCAGTTATTTTGACAGGGAAACCTCATTCTAAATGGACAGAATAGCTTGGAGGAAAATTTGAGGGGGAGGCTTCCCTTCCTGGGGAGCCATCTGGTTCACAGTTTGAAGTTTCCTGATCTACCAAGTTGTCTTTAGTTGCAATGACTGTTCTATGTGTGTCCCAACACTTGGATCCTAGTACATGTGGTAGTTACTGTAAATCAAACAGAAGATATATGTCTGAAATGGTCTCTGAATTTTAATTTTTTTGATAGATTTATTTTTAAAGCACGATTTTAAAAGTATATTAGAAAACATTAACTTAATCAAAACATTTATTCTGCATTTTGGATTATTTTTACTCCTGCTTCATAACACACTGAAGTATTCCTTTGGATTATTTTCTCCTCTACATTCAAGAGATGTGCCTCGATAGACTCTTTAAGTCCTAGAAGTAGCATCCCTACCTCTGTGAACAGCCTTACAAAAGCTGATGGTTACCTACTGCTGAATGTAATGGATGAAAAAAACAGGAAATACTTGTAAAAGTCATTCAAAATGCTTCTTTGCAACTCTTCAACATCTTGAATAGTCTTTGAATGTCTCTAAAAGCTGCATGCAGTTTCCTACTTTCTTGCCTACTGCAATTATATAAATTTAAGATTTTTTAAAAATGCTATGTATAATGACAAGTGAATTATTAACAGTGAATGAGGGTTGCCCACCATGACCCAGCCTTTTTTCCAGCCTAACAAATGCAAACCTTTGCATGGTCAACAGAAAGAGTTATTGGGCTCTCTTAATTCTCAGTTTAAATAAAATTGGATTGTGGGAAAGAGAATCAATACCTTAAATAGTTTACTTAAAAGCAATGCGGAGATCAAAAAGAGGCTTTATAACAGGTCAGATATGTTGAGAGTACAGTGCTCTGTGCTTAGTCAGCTCTTGGCAGCACTACTGCTAGCCATGGTAATATTTATATAGCACCAAGGTACAGCAGGACAAGAATGATATCTTCCAAAGGACAGTTTGAGAACAAGCTTTTGAAACCTTACAGTTCTGAGGCTATTACAGCCAGAATCTAACTCTTTCAAGGTAGATATCCCAGATTTACAGAATGAATAGGTTAGTCATCAGATTTAGATGTAATGAAAATGAGAAGGGAATGATCTGTTCCCTGGCAGTTGATAGCACTGGTTTGAAGATTTCTTTCTTGCGTTCTTTTTCATTGTATTATCTGAACGACTGTAACTAATGGATTTCCTTGTTGCAAGATTTTTTGAGTTACAGAATCTTTCATCCTAGTTCACAACTGGGGTTGTAGACAGTAGATAGCCTATAGATTTATTCAAGTATTGTTCAGAAGAGTACACTGAACCAGTAACTGAGTCCACTTTCTTCATGAACAGTTTATTGTCCTTACATTTTCCATAATGACTTCTCCGTGGATCATTTGTTGCTGTTGCACTAAATTTCAATAAATTTAATCTGGAAAAGCAGAATCGTTGTAAATCTTGTTAAGTTTTGCAATTAAGGAAGCTGAGTACTTCTCTGGGTCAGCTTAAGCAGCAGAGGTGATTTTTTTTTTTTTTTTTTTTTTTAATTTTAGTTCAGTTTCTGAACAGAAGAGTTTGAAGAGGGGAAAAAAGAAATCAGTTTCAGTGCAACCAAAACTGGGGTAGGAGGCATTGTTTTATTTTTTAAAAAGTCTATACGTACCATATATGGAAAAAAACATACTGACAGAACACAGTATTTCATTTGTTCTGTGGAAGGATGTTTTGCTCCTTTTTTTGTTGTTGTTGTTTGTGTGCGTGTGTGTCTTGCTTTAGTCTTTTATCTAAACTTTTCCACTTCTTCCAGTGATGAGAATTTTGTGGGGACTGTAGTGGTTGCTCCAAGAACACAAGGATTGCTTAGTGTGTGTCCAGCATGCATCGTAATCCAGTTGATGAACACAGTCCTTATGTCTGTTCCGGGTTATGTTCTGCTAAGTTTTATAGCATGTCAGAAGGAAGGAGAGAATTAGATGCCAGGGATGCAAATTTTCCACTTTATTCCATAAATGTGCTGACTGTGAGGACTCCGATCTTGTGTAGTTTCAGATCAGTACTACAGAAATGTCTTCTCTAATGGCCCTTAGAATGGAGCCTTCATGTTCTCTAGTGGCTGAATTTTGGTAGAGGGGTAACCAGTTTGTATGGCAATTAATTCATTTACAACCAGGCTGCTAAATGGTATGCTTAGAAGACTTGCTGCTTTGGAATTGAGAAATAATAAAACTCAGACTATTCCAGTTTAATCTTTTTTCTTCTCCATTCACTTCTGGCCTGCATTTGGCTGGTAGGATATAAGAGAAGCTAACAACTTTATTTTTATTTGTCATTTATTGTATGCCGATCATATTATATCACAATAAATGCAAGAGGGTTTTGGGGGTTGTGCTTTTTTAAAAATAATCTTATCTGAAAAGAAATTCTGCCTGAAACAACTGGAATATTATCCTACTAAGCTTGGATGAAAATTTTTGTGAGTTTGTGGTTTGGTTAAAATGGAATGAAATAGGACTGGTTTGTCTGATGTTAAAGCTGTGTGTGGCAAAGTGTATTTTAAAGTAACTTACAAAAAATAATGTTGGGAAAACACAAGGGTTATATAGCAAATTCAGTGCATAACATTCTTGATAACCTGACTGCTGACTGAAGATGAATGGACCTGTACTGAAGCAGTTTGTTAGAATCGTTCCTGGAAAAACAGTGTTAGATCATTTATGTCTGAATACACATCATTGATAACAGATGAAGAATTTTAACATAGAATTACAGAGTAATATAATTAACTGTATTTTTGCTGTGTTTGTAAGTGGTCTGTAGCCATTTATAAGTAAAATCTGTTTGGGGTTTTTCTGCAATGAATATGTTGAGTGCAGAATTTAGCTGATGCAGTAAAATGGACAAGCTGTTCAGTCTCATTGCGTGTGTTTCTACAGGGCTAGAGGCAATTCAGAGATCTGTTCTCAACTAATTTCCAGAATTCAGTGCTCTTGAAAAGTGACTTACTAGCCCAGTCTTGTTCCTACAGATCATAATTACAGTCCCTCTTAAATCTTCCTCTGATGGAATTGACAGTAGAAGGTGCAGCTGGATGATTAAGAAGTCCTTGTGAAAATACCTAACAGGGGTGTATATATATAAAGTAGCTTTTTAAAAGCAGAATCTTGTTAGAGCCCAGCAAGAAAGCTGAAATAATTTGCATGTTTTTCCAGCAGAATATGTCACGTAACTTCTATGCAGTATTTCTAAAAGTGTATTTATCTTGCTTGTAATTAAACTTGAAATGTTGATGTAATTGCAGCCTGGGCTACATGCAAAGTATAAAACAACCTTGCTGTGTGTTGTTCAATGGGCAATTTAGAAAACTGCTAGTTGAGTATAAGCATATTGCTGCAAGCTCCACAGGATGTAGAGGTAGAGTATTCCCATAACAGGGCAGAAGAGTAAATCTGAGGACGCTGCAGAAATACAGAGCAAGCTACAGCCTCTGGTCATCAGAAGTTACTATATCCAGTGTTAGTGTTTCTAGTCTAGTACTCCTAAGGGCCTTTGACATTTCCCTCTCTCCTACAGTAGTTGAAGATTTTCTTTACTATATGTCATTTCACTTAGAAGACTGCCACACAACCAATAAAACCGATTTCTCCTTTGTGTGCGTATACGCAAATTGATCAACAAAGGAAAGCAGGCTCCATGTCTTCCATATGCCATTTCAAGGTACTTTGGTGTTAAGCTTACTACTTAGCTCTCAATGAAGTTAAGAAGCTTTCCTACCTGAATTTGCTACCTACATTCTGTAGAGACATACCTTTAATCTGTGGTTTCATCGAGTTTCAAGAAGGAAAGGATCTCCCTGAGTCAGCAGTAGTGATTTCTTCCTCATGAAGAAAGCATGGCATTTAGCTTTTTATACTTGAGAAACAGGCTTTGTTTCTCTGAACCATAACCTCATGCAGGCTTTCCCCAGTGAAGCTGGGCACTGCCTCATTCTCTTGGGGGCAGCAGTAAACCTTCTTACTTCCTTTTGGCATAAACAAAAGTAAATTCACTATGTGTATAGGTGCTAGGCCTTGAACATTGCAAACTCTGGATTTGTGTGGGAGTTTTGGAGGCACAAGTGACTCTACCATATGATCGATAAAATGCCTTTTTTTTTAGCAGTAATAATTAATGGCTGTTAAAAGTGATTTAACATGACTTTAAACTTGGTATCAATATCAAAGATTTATACAATTTATGAAAGAACAAACTAAAATTATATAGAAAACTAAGTGTTAAGGTGATTAGTATTTGTTTTGGCTCATTTTAGAGATAGGAGTTGTCCTCTTCAGTAACATTATTATTTCTGCTTATTAAAGTGCTGTTAATAAGATCTGAATAGTTTTGGAAAACATGCTCACTTGCTGAATACTCTAAGGGAGCAAAACTTGAAAGGAACCGTGCCATTTGAAATGTGTCAAGCGCAAATGATTGATACGTCTGTCTGCCAAAATTATTTGGCTTCAGTTGGCTTTCTAAATGTTTTTTTTTTTCCAGTAGAGTCATACATAAGAGATGATTAATAGAATGAGGAAAATGAGGAGCTGAAAAAGAAATAAAAATCGCACAATAATTTCCTTCCCTTGTGTTATTACAGGGTTGAAAAATCCTGAGACACCCTACAGCTGTTAGAAACCATTGCAAAGAAAGCTTTTTGCCCTGCAAACAGCTTCATGAAAAGTAAGCATAAAAAGACATTGCCATTTTAGCAGCATCTTTTGAACATTAAGTCTCTCTTCTTGTATGTTAAAGCCTCAGAAACGCTTTCCCTTATAGTCTGGGAATTCTCTGTTTTTGAGGCTAGGATGAATCTGTGTTTGTTTGATCCATGTTATGTTTAAGGAGATTAACATATATTCAGGATAATGAAAACCATTTCAAATGCACAGTGCATCTTTGTTGTGATAAAAGGCTGATATTAGCTTCCTGCTGAGGTCTGCAAAACCAGAGCCCTTGAATTTAACAGAGCTCAGAGGCATGCTTCTGGACTAGCATTGTGTGTTAAGAAGTTTCTTCCTTGCCATGTTGGGTTGCAGCATTTTTTGTTATGGTTTTGGTTTGTTTGGTTTTTTAGAGAGGAAGGGTGTTGTGGGTTTTTTGGGGTGGTGGTTTTTGGTTTTGTTTTTTTTTTTTTTACTTAAACATAATTCCTATTTATTTTCTTTTGCTACAAAGGGACTCAAAATATGTTTGTAAAGTTATGAGGTCAAGGTCCTGTGCAGCCCTCTTATTTATTTATTTATTTTCAACATGTATTAAGGCACTGGCAGAGCTGCTGGAGTTTTTGTTTTCCTTTCACTCCTCTTGTACAGTTACCTAAAGAGTTTTGTATTTAGATCTCTGAATATAACTTAAATTACAGACATGTTGCAGTTCTTAAGTCTAGCTTCAGATGCCTGCCTTCAGGTCCTCATGTATTCAGGTTAGAGAAAATGGAACAGGGAGGAACTCTCTTTTTATGTTGGTCTAAAAAATTCTTCAATATGTTTCTGTAGAGTATCTGTGTCTCTAACTTAAGAATTGTTAGATATATTTTTTTTTTATGTTCATGAGTCTTTTTCTGCATGAACCTTCTTTTTGCGATACCAACTACTAGTAAGGAAAAGTTTCATTTGGTGCTTGTGAGTTTCATTCCTGCGTGACAGTTCATGGCTTAATGTTGTTATGGAGTGATGGGAAAAAATACTAAAGGTGGCAGCCCGAATACACAGGCCTTTCATGCTAGACCTATTAAACATTTTCTCAGTTATCAGTTTCACAAAAAAATAATTCAATTATAAGTAGCTTGTTTAATTACTGAGTGTCTCTGAAAGTGCAGGGGGTGATTGTCCTGGGGGACTTGGAAAGCTACCTTAGGAAGCATGCAAGTCATTTGGGGTTTCCAGCATGCTGCGTGGCAGACAGTGGTGGCACAGCTTGAGTGTACCCTCTGCCCTGGCAGTCTTCCCTGGACAATTTTGGATGCCAGCCTTTTCTCACTCTGCACCATGCTAGACACCAGCTGTGCCAGGGCAGTGTGGAACTTGGATAGGCCAAGGGAGCTGGTGAACTGAGTTGGCCACTGGTGAGAAATGTCTAGGAACAGCAAGGTGTGTTTTGGGGAAGACCATCAAGGCTGTCAATAGATTGAAAACCAGAGTCAGTGGCATAAATTGCATTGAAGGGACGATTAAGTTCTTGGAGTTTTTTCCTACCTCTTTCTTTTCTCATTTGATTATTGGTTAGGATTACAGGTCAATTAACAACACTCCTCTGTGCCTTACTCTGCTCAGTTCTTCACTGAAAACATTGAAATCAACAAAGTTGTCAGACTCAACTCCTGTGGAAATGATGAAGGCTTTCAATTAAAATTGTTAAAATTGTTTTGTTATAGACATATTGTGAATTGTTAATATACAGCCAGCATATTGGTATGTTGCTATAATTGTGCTATATAATTTATATTAACTACAATTTTTAAATAAAATTATAAAAGTTATTGACGCATCAGGGCCTGTAGACTTTCCACAACTAAAACTTACCTTCCAGAGCATCCCTTCTCTCTCAAGAGATCTAACAGTATGATTTCATACAAATTTGGAAAATGCAGACTCATGAAATACCTTGATTTTTGAACAATCGTGGTGCTACTTAATAGAGCAGAAGATTAGATCTATTAAATTTCTGGTAACTATGTAAAACAACATATTTCATTACTGTATGTGTGAAACATTTTCTTACAGGCAATTACAGAACTTAAAGGCATCAATGCAGGAGGAAGAAGCAGGGCTTTCCCCTTTTTAAAATTCTGAACTCTGATACTTAGGAGAAAGCAACATGACCTTGTTGTGCCAGGCTCTTCAGGCTATGTTTCAAATGGGGCTGTCATTATTATAGTTGGCTTCATTCATTATTAGTTCATCTTTTCCATCAAATGCATTTGTGTATATGCCTAGTCCTGAGCTAAATTTTAGCCTGCCACCATCAGCAAGCCAACTTCTATTTTGATAAAATCAAAGTAAATGGGCATCTGTTTTGTGTCCCTTTTCAGTGCCTTGCAACATGCTTGTGAGATGATGTCATATATCTAAATCAACCCTTTCACTTAATTTTAAGTGTATTTTTAGTATTTAAGGCATTCTGACACTTTTTGCGACTAACTTTATGCAAAATCCTCAAGTAACTCAGGCAAAAGCATGAAAAAAATCTTTTTGCTCTGCAGAATCCAGGGTAGAGCCCAACACAATACAGAAGGAAGCTTATAGAGCAAGACCCTATGAAAACAAATCTTCTATAAAGCCTCTTAGTCCATGAACACTTATAATTTATACAAAAAAACTGTTTAAAACACCTGGAATTCTTTTACCTCCTATGATTATCTTGTGTGCACTACAGGAAGGGTTAGGGCTAATGGGTGGCAATAAGTCCTTACTGTGTAAGAAGTGTCATAAATATGGAGTAATAGAGAGTTTCTGTTCAAAAGAACTTACTCTAAGTATACCTAATCTTTATGGTGTCATTGCCCTTAAAAATATTTGTCAATGAATCATTTTTCTGCCCTCAGCCTTACTTAAGAATTGGAACAAAATATGTCAGAGGAAGATTTCTTAAAATATTTCTTAGAGGTTTCTGAAAAACTTCTTTGTTACACCATAGCTGTGGAATCTCTTTTTTTGAGCTGTGGTAATTTATATACTTGGAAATGTTTTCCTTATGTGATAAGGACCTCTGGTTTCAGTAAAGTCTCAGTAGCATTTCCTCCTTCTTCTCACCTTTATAACCATTAAAATTTTTTTCATTAATTTTTAGAACCAAGTGGAATATATTCTTTTATTTCTTTGTGGAAAGACTAAAACTTTTTTTTTAACGAAGTCTTCTCTAATGGTGAATAGAAAGATGTCTTCCAAATGTTCTGGCAAACCAAAACATTCCCATTTTTTAAGGACAGCAGATGTCATCTTTAAGAAATGGCACATTGTAAAAAATTTACTTTCAATCAAAGTGTGTTTTTCATAGAAAATTTTCAACCAGTCTAACTATGCATCACTTCAAGCATATTACTGACTGCAGTTTGAATTTGAGGGGGAAAAAAGCATCCCCAAACTTTGAAGTAGCTTATTACATTCTCTCCATATTTCCTGAGGACTGAATACATTTGACAGCTGTTTATGGTTATGAACTTAATCTAAAATTAACTTTCCTAGGAAAATATTACCAAGGTAAATGCACTGACAAAGGTAACTAAGGCAAAACTCTGCTTTGGCTTTGTTTCTTCAGTAAAACATTTCATAGATAGAATTTATATTCTCAAGAGTGAGGAAAAATTATTATAAGAAGAATTTCATTATTGCTGAAAAGAATATAATGCGTTTATATATGATGGAGAAAGACGGTATCACTCATTTGAAGCCTCCCTTAATGCACCGGTGACTTTACCATTTCAGCGAAATGCCAAAAAAGATGCATGTTATGAACCCTGGTGTCTTTATTACTGCAGCATATTATCCTGGCATATTCTTTATTGAGTAAGTGCCATTGAGCAGAGCCAACGTTTCAGAGTAGAATTCTTCTTTGTCTCAACTTTTTTTAGCATTTTCTTGACATTTGGTTCATTCTTCTTCAACTCCCTCTTGCTTTGAATTTGCTGTTCTTATTCCTCACTTTTTGCTTTCCCATTCCTTTTATAGCCTTGTTAGCATTAGTTAAGTGATGTTCATTGCCATTTAAACAACTCTGGGAAAAATTTAAGACTTGCATCTGATTATCAAATTGTCTTAGAAGTGATAATTCAGTACCATTCAGGCCTGGTTTTATTACTTTTAGGTAGTTTGCTTTGATGTTATAGCTAAAAATAAAATGATTTATGAAGATAAATCAGATGTGCATCATTCTTCTAGTTTGCAAGAAGGGCTGCATATCACATTATTTAAGTCAAAGTGGTGTGAGAATATTAATAACTCTGTCAGTCGACTTAATGTTTCTTCATTTTAAGCCATGTTTTACCTCTAATCTTAAAGCAGAATAGTAATCCCCAGTTTTAAAGTATTACAGCTCTCCAGTCCATTCCAAAGTGCCTTTCACTGTATTATTCCCGTTTTATAAATCAGGAAAAACTGAAGCAAAAGGGGAAGCAAAAGTAAAATTAGATTTCTGAGCCCCATTCAGCTTTCCCCTCAACACCATTATACTTCACTTGTAATTATAGCTCTTTATTTAAAAGCCTTTATTAAGATGGTCATCTTCTCTTGGTCTTGCACCACAATCACGGTCATCTTTTCTTATTCTGTCCTTTTTGACAACAGAGAAGAGGGATAAGTTGCTTTTTTCTTCACTATCAGAAATGAGTCAGAGGGCTCATAAATATATACAGAGGGCCTTATCCTAGTCTGAAAGTAACTTTAGCCTGAAATAATTTCAGAAGCGTATCTGGCCTTGCTCTTGAATTGTGCAAGTTTCTGGGAAGAAAGCTGGTGTCTAAGGAGATGAATAAACCTCTGTGGAAGCAAGGAAGACATTAACATCTTAACGCAAGCCTGCAGTGATGCTGATGGCAGCTGTGACATGTGCCAGCTCTACTGGTTTTAGCAGCAAACGAAAGAAGGGAGCTTTTTTCAGATGAAGGTAAATGATACCTCTTTTAGAAACAGTTGAGGCTGGGATGAATTCTTATAGGGCATAATAGCTGGGCTAAGTATCCCAGACTTAGTATGCTAATCACCACCATATAGTTTCAGCCCTAAACAGATGCAAGTTTCAGACAGCAGTGCAGCATAAAGAGAAACTATGCTGCTCAGAAGGAGGAAGCAGTCTGGCTCAGTATCATAGAGTTCAGCATAAGGTACTTCACCCTGCCTCTAGTACTGCCTTTATGCATCTGCAATGATTTTGGTGCCCAGACCAGCTCAAGTGTATGTGATTGGTACAGGGGACACAATTATTTGAAATACATTGCGTAAACATACTCACAGTTTTTCTTTTTCTCTATTCATTGGCTGACTCTAGTCAGCCTATTGCGATGATCATTTGGGGTGTAGCTTTTTTTTTTTTTTTCATAGCCCCTTGTCAAAAAGAAGGGTAGTGCCTTAGACGTGCCACCTCTGTATTGTCCAAACACTGTTCTCATAGAAGTCCTCCACCTTTGTCCAAACTTAATAGGTTGTCTTAATGATTCTCTTGCTTGGTGAGGAAAGTGGAGAGCATAGTTGCACTGTGGGGTTATGATTAGTAGAAGTGCTTAGACTACTGTGTGCCATTTAATGAGAAAGGGAGTGGCAGGTGCTCCATCTCTCTCAAATCAAGGTCTTTGTACATCACACTGACACCCACATATTGGGTTCCTCAGACTTGGGTACAGCCTCCAGGCAAAAATAGCATGTCTCTACTGCCCTGTCTGCTCTGAAAGGTTATTTCTAGGATGGTTATTATTTATTTCTGTTTTCTTTCCAGCTGTTAACACTAGTGTTTCTGGACATCTTGATTCCCAAAGCCCAGCTGTTGATTATGTGCTCAAGTAAATGTCCCCAGATGTAGTTTTCAAGCATTCACTTCATAAGTAATATGCAAATACATATGAATGCTGATATATTGAAAATAAAACCCCAAACCCTACCACAACTGTGGACTGGATCCTTTCCTGATGTAAACTGATGTCACTCGGAAAACATGTAATTCAGAATGTTTCTGCTGGGAGTCAACATGGGGTCACCTCAATAGCTAAAGGTTGGGAGACACAGTTGCATGGAACCACTTTACACTTTTGTAAAAGCAGTTTTAAAATACTCTCCAATTGAATTCAAAGGATGTTTGTGGCAACTCTTTTGAAAAGGTCATTGAGTGTACAAGGATGAAAGTTGTGGGCAATCAAGTTCTGTAATTTATTTCTGCCTACTGAAGAAAAAGAGCATATGTTTCTAAAGAATTTGTTGACTTTTACTCCTTTTGATTTTTATTTAACATAAAAACTTTAAATTAATAATGGGGGGGGCAGGAATAAACACACAGAAAAACACAACAGACTATTTGGCATACAATAAATTACCCAGAATACATGCAGTCTCAGAGTTTCTGCATGTGAAGTACATGGCACTGTTTAGAACCCGAACTTCAGGGTTCTAGATGAGAAAGTGATGATTTTATTTTACGGTATTTTGGTGGAGTATTTATAAGTTCAGAGTAGACATACAGGTGATGAGAAAGAACATGTTCTCTGCAACCTCAGATTATTTGGCTGAAGATGTTTTTTTTTAAAAAAAAAAAAAAAAAAAAGCTGGGGGTGGGTGGGGGGCAAAAAATTTGCCTAGCATGTTGCTGCCAAGCTGTGACCTACACAGCTGTTTGTTTGAGAACTCTTGCCCATACTGTGATTTCAGAGTTCAGAGATGATAAATGTGAAGCAATTAGCACTGATTCATGCTCATAAGTGCTACTTGAAGGTTCAGTTGAGGAGCTGTGCTTTTGTATGATTTTGTGTAAGTGGTGCTTCAGCATATTTAATAAGGTCAGTTATAATACATGTTTGAAAACTGCATAAATGCAATCAGGAAAACATTTCTGATTGCATGAATAATAGTTGTTGTACACGCTTAAAATGCAGTAAATTATAATGTGATATAAATTGAGCTCTAGAGACATTTTTACATTAATAAACTTAAAATCTCATATATTTTGACTAAGTGTTCTGATTAAGCAGGCATTTGAAGAGAGTGAGGAGGGAATACCCAGCTGCTGAAGAAAAGGCGGTTGCACATGTCTTAGAACCAAATCCTATGTTGTTTGCATTAGCACATACACTCCAGGCAATCACAGTACATCAGTGCAGGAGCAGGCTTGGAGACCTCATGACAAATCTGCAAATGATGTAAAGCTACATCCAGAATTGTGTATGAAGTCAAAATGTGGCGGAAAAAAAACTCCGGCCACCTAAAAGCTGTTATTTACAAGAACAGCCTATGATACTACCTGCACTCTGGCTTAAATATCAAATTGATGTTAAGGGGTTCATGCTTGTTTAGAGTAGCTAAAACATAGTATGCTTGATCGTCCTAGCAAAGGCCTAAAGCTTGTCTAGAGTATGTCCATTGATTACCCTAGAGTTTGTTTGAGCTTAATCAGCCGCGTCCTTCATGGAAATTCTCACCTGAGCTGATGACACAGACTAGGATGGATGCGGGTTGTGCAAGTAAAGTGTAGGTGGTGCTTAGATAAAGCATATTATGAAGAGGTCTCTCCAGCAGCAAGATGATGATAGGCAATGTGCTTGTCCCTCATTCTCTGCTCCTTGCAGTGTCAGTGAAGGTAAAGAGCACATATGGGCAGTCCTTTATTTCAGGGGCTCAGATCAGCTAAATGTGAGGTGAGAACAGAAACATGGACACTTGGAATCAGAATACCTGTGAGAGAAGTGACTGGAAATGCCGTGTGCTGGAAAAGAAACATTGGTTCTAACAAAAACCCAACTGCTTTACAGATTTATGACTCAATGTAGTAGATCTGCATACCTGAAATAAGAATTGCTAAAGGGATTCATGGGAACCCAGTAAACTTTGTAGCAGCTTTAAAAAAAAAAAAAAAAAAAAAAAAAAAAAAAAAAAACAAATGTGTAAGAAGACACCACTAACAGT
>JANHGO010001488.1:0-34014 GCA_024606505.1 Aquila spilogaster
GGAAAGGAAAGGAAAGGAAAGGAAAGGAAAGGAAAGGAAAGGAAAGGAAAGGAAAGGAAAGGAAAGGAAAGGAAAGCAAAAGGATGCTTCAGAGCCTTAACAGCTTTGTTGACCTTCTTCAAGTCTATGGTCTACAAAACAAAGCCTTAAGTCACAACCCTCCCCAACAGGCAGGCCAAATATCTAAAAAGGGAGAGGTGTTTTGGAAAGGGCATGCTTGGTCACGTTTCATGCTGGTGAGGTTTAGCCAAGCTCTAACCTGTATTACAACCCCCAAATACCTGCTGCATTTCTCTCCTGGCCCCCGTCAGAGCCAGCACACCTAGATCATCCCCACAGAGCCATTCACCATATTGTATCAGCTCTCCTTCTGAAGAACAGAGACCTTCCCTTCAGAGCAGTCCATTACATCATGCCATGTCTGAGAAGTGGGATAAAAGCCAAAAACTGTCTCTCCTCAGCCCTTAATAGGACTGGTGGCCTGTGCGTACATGCAAAGCTGTAACTTCGGGACCTTCAAGTCACCAAGCATCTGTTAAGCAGTGTCACATCAGGCCCTGGGGATGGTGGTGTTAGAAGGTCACTCTGCTGTTCTGCACATCACACTGGCAAGCGCCATTACATACTACCAGAAGACAATTTTATGTGTGGCCAAGAATTTTTGATTATTTTAGATGTGGAAACCCAGCTGCTGAACGCTGAATTTCAGGTGAAACAAAACCTGAAGCCAGCACTCCCTCTCACACTGTTAATGAAGATAATCTTGCCCTGTCATTGACTTCTTCTCCAGAAATAGCAGGAGAGGGATTTTCAAATCCTCTCAGGTTTGCAAAATGTGATCTCACTCTACTCCTTTCATCTCCTGACACTGAAAGATGGAGCTTTTTCTGTTCTGGCTGGATGTACTTCTATACTCCAGCAGCAAACCATGAAAGGGAATCAGGTTTAAAGAAAGAAAAAACAATAAAGAGTTTGGAGTGTTAACATCTACTTGGGCTTGTCTGGACTTTGTCAGCATTGAATTCCAGCACGATTGACCAGGCTGAACACTGCACAGAAGAGAGAAGCAACATAACAAGCTTTGTATACAAAGAAAGGCTGCTGGGCAGAGGAAGAGATCACAGTCCTCTGTATAGCAGTGGTGGACAGGGTAAGAAGTTGGAGATCTCAAGGGCAGTGAGGGAGGGAGAGAGGCTGGCTGGGAAAAGGCATCCTGTAGCCTTCCAGCACCAGCACTGGTTTGGGATATGCTGCAAGATAGCAGCTTGAAGAAGGTGGGCAAACACGGCAGTGGTGAAGATGGTCCTTCCCCAGAGGAAGAAAATCTGAGGTCCCATTGACACTTAAGTCTGGTTTCTAGAAAAAACCACACCCAGAAAAACTGCACAGCTACAGTAAAAGGCAGCAGTTTGCCTAAGCAATTCCTCCTGAACCGCAGCGAAGGCACAATTCATAGCCTGCTTTTTCATTTCCATGAATCTTAATTGCTCACATAATAATCGCAGAAGTATTTAATAATACAAAGCATATGGGCCAGATGTTCAACTGGTGTAAATCAATAGCACTCGGGAAGCTGCAGCGGTGCTGCGTTGGCGCAACCTGAAGGGCTGGAGCTGCCTTTTTAAGGTGGCTCTCAGGACTTTAGCACCTTCTTATTGCTGCCACTAAAACCGAGTTGCAGTTTATTGCCCGCGTACCAATAGCCACCCGTGCCAAACGCCCGGAGTCTCAGATAAAACATCTAAAGTTAAAAACAAATCGACTTAAGGTCGCTTAAAATCACTGCTTTGGCCATCCCAAAGCTTTAACGTGGCCATTTACCTTCGCACTTAATCAGAACCTAACTTGAGTGGGGCCAGCCAGCAGTCCCTGAGCAGGTGCCCACCTTGGGTTTACTCTCACCTGACTTGCCTTGGTTTACTCTCACCAGCCTCTGTGCAGGCTCTGCTTTATTTGCTTCCCACCATTAAAAAAAAAAATAGAAAAAGAAGAAAAAGCTTTTAATTCACTTCCTCCTGGGAGTTTCTGTGATGCTCATTGATCTACTCCATGAGTACTTCACAAACGCTAATGGATCTAGCGAGATTCTCCACTAATCTCCTTCTGCAACTTGGCACCAAGCTGCTCACTTCTGATGGTCTCTCTTTTTACAGTTGTTTTTCTTTGCTACCTGTTTCACAGTCACTCCAGGCCTCATTAATTGTTCATCCCTTGTCCCTAGAAAATTTTCCTTTTAATCTTTCCGGTAACATGTTGGATACTGATGTGAAATAGACTTTAATTTGCAGCCTTTCACACTTGCAAAGATACTATTTGAACCGATCGTGGCGTTATCAGTTGCACATAGATACACGTAATTGAACTGAAAAGCTTTGCAAGACATGCATTCATTGGACTTCTGATCTCATTTGTTAGAGTGCCTCAGGGAACGGGCAATTTCACCTCCTCAAATCATGAAAACTGGTCATAGTTACTTAAATGGAATAAAATAAATCCTGGGGCACGTGTCCCTCCTGGAAACTGGGTTGGCAATTGTGCCCATAAGAGAATTAAGCTGCTCAGTGACAGGATGGTATCGAGTGAAAAATATATATAGCGGAAAGGCCAGGTGAAGTTTTTTGTAGAGGTTCCCAGGTTAACATCCATCCGCTAATGCGGATCCCTGGTTGAGAGTCTCGCAGCTTTCAATAAATTACATGGAGACTATGCAAATACAGCTGCCTGCTGTAGTTGAAAATAACCTACCCTTGTGCTAATTAGATCTAGGGCCAAGCACTGACCTACTCTACTTCCATAACTAGATTTTCAGCTGCCATCAACAGCTGGATGTTCAGGAGAGCTGTGCATGAGCACAGCTTGCCTCTTTTCGCAGCACGGAACAGGAGGAAGGCTACTCATAAACTGACCCTTGACATGCTGGTCCTGAAGCTCATCCACATAGCAAGCAACTTACTTGTAATTTTCCCCTTTTTTTCCCCCTTGGGTAGAAATTCCAATATCGGTAAATAAAAGTAGTTGCCTCTGGACTCAAGCAGACTCTTTAGCAAGGTCTTTTGTGATACAGTGAGGGGAAGTGGTTTCAAAGTAAAAGAGGAGAGATTTAGACTGGCTATAAGGAAAACAATTTTAATGATAAGGGTAGTGAGGCCCTGGTGTAGACTGTCCAGAAAGGTGGTGGATGCCCCATCCTTGGAGACATTCAAGGTCAGGCTGGGTGGGGCTTTGAGCACTGATGGAGCTGTGGGTGTCCCTGTGCACTGCAGGGGAGTTGGACCAGATGGTCTTTAAGGGTCTTTTCCAGCTCAAGTGATTCTCTGATTCTATGAATTAAAGCTGAGATCACTATTGCCCAGGGCAATAGGTGCCCTGTTACAGTATGCAGTACTTCTTTGGCTTTTAAGGAGGTTACCTGCAAAAAATGTTTGTTTGCCATTCCTACCACTCAGTGCTTATACCCCTGAAGACAACAAGGTGACACCTTTGCTGTGAGTCGGCCCAATACCAGAGCCACATGGCTTCCTTCTCTTCCCCTAAGATAGATTCTGTTTAACTACTCCTGCAGAAACAGGTCTGAAAGCTGGCCAGGGTCTTGTGTGATGCAGTCCTGCTCTCTTTTTCTGTTAGTTTTTTCCACCTAAAGTGCTAAATAAACAATGCACAGTGACCTTCTGGGGGGCTGAGAATCCAGCCATTAATGTGCTGCTGCATGAGAACACTGCTATGTGATTTATGTTATCCCAAATCCAAGCTGCACATTTCTTAATTATTGGTATTCTTCTCCAGTATAAGAAATATTTGCATGATTTCTCAGCAGTAGAAAACAGAAAAATCAAGACAATAAATGAAAAGATGCACCAATTCAGCACTGAACTGCATGTACATTTGCTGGCATTGTTCATTTTCTTGCATATCTTAGGCAGACACCAGGAAGAGCGGATCCTCAATTTGGCTTACACAGAATCAAACTGACTAGCACTAGCTGAGGAGCTGGCCCTGTGTTACTGTGTTTATTCCACGAGTTTTTCATGGAGCCCAGATAGCGTTGGAAAGAATGCCAATTCAGACAGTGATCCTGCAAATATTTAAGCAGTGAATATTGTTTCTGTTACAGGCAGAGCTGCTGGCACCAGCGTGACTGCTCACAGCAGTGGAGTGAGCCAGGGGAAGAGAGTTTGTGAAGCCAAGGCCTCACAGAGCAAATATGCTTTACCATTTGCTTTTTCATGATATGGGAGCACATCACACAGGCAGAATGCTGCCCACGCACAGGTGAGGGAGAGGTGTGAGCCATGGCTCTGAGCTTAGCAGAGGAGGAAACAGGTGATGGGATTGGCACTGGGACTCAAATACCTCCACAGAAGGTCTCCAGCTATGATTTCAAGGCTCTTATACCTGATGACCCCTTCTGCAAATGGGAATTAGGGACTTAAAGCATGTAAGTGCTACAGCCCATTGCTTTCCATTCAATGACCATGACTTTAAACTAATTTTTAATCACTCTTCAGTTGGTCCAGCTGCCCACGTGAAAACTAAAGATGTTTTTTGACCATATCTACGTTAGCGAATGGTTCAGATACTTGCCTTTCTGGCACCATATAACTCAAAATGCCATTGCCCCAGTGATGTATTTTGAAGAGAGACCATTCTCACGCTGTACTATATCAGGGGAATGACAGGTCCTTGTGGTGTACATCAGCAGAAAGATGACACTCAGCTTTTGTGGCTTAATGGCTCCAAGATATATCATGGAAAGTGCTGTCTTATTTCAGCAGCCTGAGGGAAGGCACAAGGTGTTATTGTCAAAATGAAACAGAAATGCTGGGCAGATTTGGAATCTGCTGTCCCAGAACGATAGCAACAGGCAGGGAGCATGGAAGTGCCTTCATATGGTAGATAGGGATTGTGTTTCCTCATCACTACATCCCAAGTGTGTTCCTAAAGCCATCCCTTCAGGATTTAACTTTTTGCTTAATTTTTATCATCTGCTTCAATCCCATGGACTTTCAGTGGATTTGCATGCGTTTAATTTTAAGCATGTTTTGTTACCACACTACTTAGGGATGGTAATCTGGGTTTTATAATGCTGAGCTTAGTTCTGTACATTCAGGAGAAAAGAGAATAAGGAAATAATTCGGTAAAGACCAGCAAAGAATGAGGAAAGACTGATTTGTGAAGAAATGACACAAATATTCCTCACTGACATTTTTTACTGAGGACTTTAGAATATATTAAACAATGAAGAGATGTGGAGCAGAAGCTCCCCCAGCTCTCAACAGCAGGTGAAACCACAGCCTGCGACCAAGAGCAAAGAAGGAGCTGTGAGAGGACAGGTACCTTTGCAAGTCCAGAAGTGGACAAGACACAGAGTTGGCTCCAATGCAAAGTCCTGGGTTTACACCCAAAGATGTGGATTTCTAAGAGGGCCTGATCGAGGGTGATCCCAAAGCCTCAAAGGCAGCTTGTTCACTGCAGAGCATCACGATGAATGCAGTAAGCATGGCAGGGTTGTAATCTACCCAGCCCTAAACAAGAGCTTTAGATTGAAGCTGGAAGTCCTCAACCCTAATTCCACCATTCAACTACTGGCACAGGCTTCATCTCATCGATTTAAAGCCTGACACAAGCTCCCAGGCTATACTATATAAAATCTGATCATTACATTCAGCATGTTGTTATAAATTACGTATCGATAGTAAGTTCACTGGCAACGCTATCTTTCTTCGGTAAAAATATACCAGCAGCATCAAATGTAACTAGATTTAATTTCATGCTGAAGAGTCTGTGAATATTCATTTTTAAATAGTCACCAAGAGCCTAATTTTAATTTGTGTGATGTTTCTGCTAATACCAATGCCTACTTAAAACAACCATTAAAAAGCCTTAAGAATATTAACAGGGAATTCTTACAGAAACGCACTAGAGTTTTATGTTTTGAATTACCATTACAGGCTTTTTGGTTTAACTCACGTTAAACAGATTTCATTATTAACGAGAATGTGTGCAAATTAAAACAAGCCCATTTGAATCTAAAATTCCGTGCTAAAAAGATTAGGGACGTTTGAGTTATTTTCTTCTGAAGGAATAAGTGTAATAAAAAATGATGGGAGTGAAAACCAATACTTTCAAAAGCACAAAAAGTCAACAGATTTGAGCCTTGAATTGTGATCCTGTGCAAGGCTGGCTTGGGAACAGGGGATATAAAGGGACTCACCTGGTGGTGTGCTCTGGATTTCACCCTGAACAACCAAAACCACCCAACAGCTTGCCAAAATCCAGCATGCTGAGTGCACCATACAGCATGGACTGAGCCCCTGGAAGGATGTCCTTTGCTCCAGCACTGAAATATACACAGGGTGAATCCACGCTAAGGTTTAAGCAGCAGTTAAGTGACTTCACACTACAAAATGTACTTCTTCTTCAGTTGCTTTCACAGGCTTTGGCTCCCTGCTCCTGTATTGATCTCCCCTTCTAAATAACCCTCAATTCAATAGAGCCATCAATGAACAGTCTGCTGCTCTAACAAATCACATGAATATTTACAGTGCCCCGTGTGAAATACATCTTTTGACATATTGGGTGCTTTATGTGCCTGTTCGCTGTCTAGTTACCTCTGTCCTTGTCTTTACCTGTTGCTCTTGTGGCAGGGGGACAATGACCCTGTCCTCAGCTCCAGTGAGCTGTGGTGAATTATCTGTGTTAGAACTCCCTCCTGTCAAGCTGCCAAATCTTTTGCATTAATCCTGAAAATTACAATTAATGAGCGCTAAGAGGATCTTTCCACCTTTGTGTAGGGCTCTGCTCCATTGTAATGATTCCTGCCTCTCCGCCAGCATCTGGAAGCCTCCTGTGGTCCAGGCTGTTGGCTCTTGGGCAGTGTGCTCAGGAGGAAGCAGCAGGCAGGGCTTCTTCCTTTTCTTCTCTGATAGCATGCCATCAGAAATGGTCTTCGGTGATGATGGGGGAGATTGGAGTTAACAGGAGCCCACGACCATTAGAGAATGGAATGCCCTCCCCCCCTCATAGTGCAAAAGGTCACATCATCGCTCCATCATCACACCATCGTCACTCCAGGTATTCTGAAGCTGTTGTTTCTGTGACCCACGATGAGGTGAAGCACAGGGTTGGGAATCAGATTGCCACAGGTGTACAGTTCAACTTTGGTTGGCTGAGGACATGAAATAGCCCCTCCGAGGCTCTGGAATTCAATTTCCTAACCTTTTAGTGCCGTGACAGACTCAGTTCCCCAGGGACTACCAAAAAAAGTAAAAATATGGTATTTTTAGTTATTAAGAATCAGAATTTGGAGTCTCATTGACATGCAAATAAATTGTGTGTAAGTATGAACTAGGGATCTCTAAATCAGCCATGGATCAGTAAATCACCTGACTGCACACTGAACCACTCATTATTTCTAGGATTCAGAAGGAGATCCATTCATTTTCTGAAGCACATTCTCTCATGACAATCCTGCCTCTACTTGGAGATGCTGAATGGTTCCAGGAAGGGTTGCTGCTGTTGTGCAACCCGCAGTAACTAAGCTACGTTGCTATTGGCAGGTGTTGGCTCTGGTTCATTCAGTCATCAGATAGAAAAGAAAATATCTCCTACAACTCAATGGGCTGCTAAGTCCTGTGCTCCTACTTTCACAAACCTCTTCATTGACATTTCCTCTTCAGGACTATTTATCTGTTACACAACTCCTTTCTTTCTCTCTCTCTGTTCACTTGACCCTAGTCTGGGTTTATACAAGCTACTTCACCATGAATAGAGCATTTGTGCATTTCCAGCTTTTCTGTCCCAGAAATAATCCTACAGATATACTAGAATTATGCTAAGGAAAAAAAAGAAGCAAGGGATGTTACTGTAGAAACAAGGTTTCTTTCTCTATTTCCTTAGAAAGGATATGTTAGATAACTGCTTCCCCTGAGTTAGTAATTTCCACTCTCTTTGGTGGAATTATTTCCCATTTGAGCTAATAATGAATTTAACTTGTAATTCCTAGGTTTAATCTATGAAATCAGCCAGTAGTAGCTCTGTAAGGTTAAGCTCTTTAATTTTAGAAGATGCAAATAGAATGAGAAGGTTAGAATAGCCCAAATACCTACTGCCCCTGAGCAGACAACTTGTGGAGGTACCTCTGTATGTATAGGTAGGAGCCTGTAAATGGAGGGGGATCTGAGCGGGATGGGGTTAATAGGATTAGCAAGGCAATAGGCAATGTGGAGCTGGTCAGGAGTGCATGTCCTCATCCTGTGCATTCACACAATTTCAAGCACTTAATGGACTTCTCATCTCAGCTGGGGACTAGAGCTGCTGCTGTTACATAAAACAGTAATGATTTCAAGGCAAAGGGAGACATTTCACAGTAGTCATTGCTGACATGAGAACTGTTGGGTATGTCCGTACACTGCACACAGTGCTGCACACAGACCCCCGATGGCTCTGCTCCCGTCAGCTGTACGGCTCTGTCCTGCTGTGTCTTGTGTGGTGCTCACAGACCTACCCAGTCCTATTCAGTCCCAAATCTCGCACAGGCAATGAGGACTTTGGTAAGAAGATGTCTGTTGTCAGGCCAATGAATCTCACTGCTTGAAGCATGAGTAATCCTTCAGAGCTCCCAGTTTATCTGACACAGAGGTTTTTGCCGGTATTTGGCATCAATGAGATCCCATTAGTGGAGTCATCTGCTGGGGTCACAAGCGCATGCTGGAAGAGCTAAATGAGGACTGTGGGAATAGCAGTATTCTACGAGATTTGCTTTCCAAAGGCTTAAATACCAGATCTGCATGGGAAACAGGTGCACAACAGAAAGATGTGGGATTCGGGAAGAAGCAGGACAGCGAGCAAGCAGCAATATGTAACTGGTAGATGCCCTGTCCCTGGAGGCGTTCCGGGTCAGGCTGGAGGGGCTCTGAGCATCTGATGGAGCTGTGGGTGTCCCTGTTCACTGAAGGGGAGTTGGAACTTTAGGAGTCCTTTCCAACTCAACAATTCTATGATAACGTGTACAAAGACAGTGGGGCTCATCTCAAAGAAACTCTGCCAGTATAAGATGCAATTTGTGCAACTGAAGCTAAGACAGTGATTCTGCCTCTCTTGGCTGGAGATCTCAGGTGCACAGGGGAGGCAGAAGAGAATATAACATCCATTGGAAAGTGCTGCATCCTGGGAAAGGTATGGGATTCGGCCAGCAGCTCATGAATGCAGGAAATACCATGGCTATGGGACAGTGTGGCCACACACTGTGTGATGGATTTAACACCTCCTTTGGTACAAAAGACACTCTCAGCTCTCATCACTGCTGCCCAGCATCAGGGGGAGGCAGTGCTGTCTGTGAGATCACCAGCCTCCTTTATCTCCTGGCGCTGTTAGGGTTGGTGTTAGCTCTTCCTCTGA
Source organism: Aquila spilogaster (assembly GCA_024606505.1). Taxonomy (NCBI): domain Eukaryota; kingdom Metazoa; phylum Chordata; class Aves; order Accipitriformes; family Accipitridae; genus Aquila; species Aquila spilogaster. The sequence goes on from JANHGO010001488.1 coordinate 9,397, forward strand.
GAGGGAAAATTGACTCCTTCCTTTGAACACACTGGAAAGGCGCTTGTGGATGGAGATGATGCTGGGATTGCAGAGCTAATAAAATCAGCAGAGAAGCAGCATTTATCAGGCAGGAAAGCAGAGCAGTAGTTTTTTCAGGAACACATAGACTCTTGCTTGATGCTGTGTTCAAGTCAAAGCAAGGGCATGTTTTAAATTCCCAATAACTCAAGTTTCTTTTTAAGTTCCCAAGTCTGGCTGAGCTCTTAAAGACAAGAGGAGATCTTGCTCCTGGGGTTGGCTTTCCCAGGCAATAGCAATTCTGCTCAGAATACTATTTAAATACCAATTATTTTAATTCTCAGCAGAAATATTACAGGCATTCAGATTCTTTTTTCTTAACAGCCAAAGGGAGACATTTCCAGCATCTATCAAACCTCTTTTATTTTAATCCACATTAAAATTTCTTTCCAGAAGGACTGGGCAATGGAACATAATTTATCATTATAGCTCGAAGATCTGTCATGGCAGAGCCTGCTGCCTCGTGCCAAGCCAACCTGCCTGGTGTAACCTTTTGGGGGCAAGGAGGGTTGGCTGGGGAGTAAAGGGTACTGAAGCTAACAAGTTAAGGAGAGCAGACAGGCAGGAAGACGCAGAAGCAGTGTCTCATGCTTCCCTGCAAGCAGCAAGTCCCCCACCTCCTGCACTGTGGAGGCCATTTCTACCTCTTCTTCTGATTTTGTTTGAACAGACAGCAGGCAGGGCACAGCCTGAGACATGGCTGGCCATCAGTGTGCATTCACATCACAGAATCACAGAATTGTAGGGGTTGGAAGGGACCTCTGGAGATCCCCCAGTCCAGCCACCCTGCTAAAACACTTTCTTCAGAGCAGGTTGCACAGGAAAGCATCCAGGAGAGTTCTGAACATCTCCAGGGAAGGAGACTCTTCCACCTCTCTGGGCAGCCCATTCCAGGGCTCTGGCACTCTCACAGCAAAGTTTTTCCTCATATTCAGATAGAACTTTCTGTGTTCCACTTTGTGCCTGTTGTCCCTTGTTCTGTCACTGGGCACCACCAAAAATAACCTGGCCCTATCCACTCCGCTCCCACCCTTTAGACATCTAAAAGCGTTAATAATATCCCCCCTCAGTCTCCTCCATGCTGAACGGCCCCAGGGCTCTCAGCCTTTCCTCATACAGGAGATGCTCCAGGCCCCCATCATCTCTGCAGCCGTCTGCTGAACTCTCTCCAGCAGTTCTCCCTTTCTTGGACCGAGGAGCCCAGAACTGGACACAGCACTCCAGATGTGCCCTCCCCAGGTGTATAGGAACTGCTGCATCACAGTCTGAACCACTGATTGAGCACCTGGTGAAAAGACCTGGTCAGCCCTGGAAGCACAGGTGAAGGCAATTCACCTGTGTGACCAGAAGGGGTGGAGCCAGAATCCACTCCTCTTAGACCTCATTTAAGGGCTGACTGCCTCTGAGGATGGATTTCTTGTTAGAGCTCTCTCCTCTTGGAGTTCTCTTCTGTAAGCCTAGATCTTCAGAGATGGGTGAGTGTTCCTTTCCTTCTTTTTCTAACACCTCCTCATTTGTGCTGGTCCCTCTGCCATTGCACCAGAGCGGGGGAGAAGGGAGGATCACCTGCCTTGCCCTGCTGCCCACCCTCCTTGTAATGACACCCAGGACACCACTGGCCTTCCTGGCCACAAGGACACACTGCTGGCTCATGGTCACCCTGCTGTCCTAACACCAGGACATCCTCCTCTGCAGAGCTTCTCTCCAGCAGGTCATTCCCAAACCTGTACTGATGCATGCAGTTGTTCCTCCCCAAGTGTAGGACTCCGTGCTTTCCCTTCTGAACCTCACCAGCTTCCTCTGTCCAACCTTCAGCTTGTCCAGGTCTCAATGAATGGCAGCACAGTCAGTGACACTCACTTACAGTCACCCTTTCTCAGGCCCTGGCAGCCCTCGCGGAGGGAAACAGAATCATTTGGTACCTTGTCTGTTCAGATCCCATGCTGGAATAGCAGCTTTCAGGAGGATGATTAGGTCTCCTGCTGCCAAGAGCCATCATGCTGCACAACAGGACTGCTCCAAAGCTGTCATTTTTATTTCCTTTAACGACTGCTGTCAAATCAAGGATAATGGCAATGAATGCCCTGGCATGAATGTCAAGTCAGGAGTCCTGTAATGAAAGTTTTAGTTCTGTTATTAATGGCTAGTGCTATGAAAAAGGGAAGAACAGATGCTAGAGAAGACCTGCCGTGTCACACAGCGATAGTCACCTGTGGCTCACTCCTCAACCCAGGTAGCTTCTGGGTTGATTGGCACAAAAAAGCCATGAATGGCAGTGAAGGGATCTGCTTGGCTCCCTGTAGTGCCAGGGGACTACTGCCTGCACCCTCAGAGCTTGCCAAGATGGCAGAATCTATAGCTCACCTTAAGCTAAAAGCTGTCTCCTCTCCTGCCTCTTCTTTCATCAGCTACACCCATTGTGAACCACTAGCTGTGGTTCTGGCCCTCAGACTGCATAGGAGCTATAGCGAAGTGTTTAACATATTCCTAGTGTTTAAAGTACTATTCATCAGCTGCAATCAAAAGAGAGAGCCAGCACCGTAGTGCCAGCCAAGTGACTCCAGCCCCCCACTCCCTCCCCATGCACAGTCACGTTGTGTGCTGCACTGGTAGTCTCAAGACTGCAGCTCAGCAGACACTGGGAAAGGCCGAGGTGGTAAATGTAAATCCTGGCTGCTCTTAATCGTGTTCATAATGACCATATCATCAATCATAGGCCTTCTCAAGTGCTCAGCAACCACAGCCCAAGGGTATATTTTTCAAAGAATCCTGAATTGGAGCTCTCTCAAAAAGCTGGGACACCCTTATTTCCCACTCACAGAGGAGGATGATTGCGTTCGACTGTCGGGTACTGACAGCGGAGTAAGCTCAGCATCTCCCACAGAAGTCTGCATGCAGTGAGGGGACTCAGGGAAATAGGTGCAACTCAAAGTTTTGCTGGGCTTTCGAAGGAAACAAGCTGAAGAACAACAAAACATGCCAATAGAGCGGATCAGATAAAGCAGCGTTTCTGTCATCTCTCTGCTCAGTATTTCTCACGGGGGACGTGGTCAAAACTCTTCAAATATTCAGGTTTTCAAAACTTCCTAAAAACATTGGAGCTCAGAGGAACAGTGAGAACTTCAGTGGTTACTGATTTCTCCTGCAGATCTCTGACGGACCCAAGACCTTCTGGATGCAGAACTGGAGATCCTCATGTGAAAAAAAGCCACATATAAGTGATACGCGAGTGATAAAAGCCCTGTATTCTCAAAAGAGTTACAAACGAGTCCTGTGCAAGTCCCCAGCCCGATCATCTCCCATCTGAGTGACAAAGTGCTCAGCACAGCAACTGCATCGTGCCCTTGGGCAAAGCTGATGGTGAAGCCCATCCATGAAAACACTACAGACATTTGGTGCTTTCTCTGAATTCCGGTTGTGCAGCGTTATAATAATGATTCCGTTTCACACCCAGGACAGAACTGAGTCAGACCTGTTTGATTCCATTGGAAGAGCTGATGGAAGCTTTAGCACTTTGAGGAGAGTTCAAGATGATTTTACAGCAGCGCGCCTTGGGGAAATTGAAATGTCAAGCATAATTTGGCACTTGAAACATGAAGGAGAAAGGCTTTTCATTTGTTTTCATCTGCATCTTCCCCTCCTCTGAACTGTACATGCTCCATTTCCCTCTCTTCCCTTAGCTTTCATTAGGCAGTGCTGAAATCTGCTGGATTTGAGAAATCTCCAAGGATAAACAAGTATCTGGCGTTAACCTGCTCTGCAAAAGTCAATTTGACATGTCTCACTATTCTTCCCTTCTTGTTAGGCAAACTAGACCAAAACAAGCTTTTCCCCTGTTATCTATGCTTTCCCATGCATTCATTTGATTTTTTGTGTAAGTCTAGAGGATTACCACTCACTAGTCTAATTCTTAACACTAGGGGTTCCCTTGGAAAAAAAAAAATAGGCTTTTGATCTGGGTTTCAATCTGAGCCCTGGATCTGGGGTGAATCCCAGGTCTGCCTTCAGCCAAGGGCTCTGAGCTACAGCAATCCCCAGCACAGCGCGGGGCAGCCAGGGCTGGGAATCCACAGCTCTGCTCTCCCACTAAAATAGAAGCGTTCTCACAGCTGTCAGCACCAAAAGGAGCTGGCAAACAGGCCTCTGCTAGGTGCAGCTCCTGGGAACGCTGATAATGTATTCTTGGGAGATAAATTTTTAATTCCCCCACATCTGAGCAATTTCTGGTGAGACAGAGCCCAGATCTCCCCCTGCACTCTGAGTTCTTCCCACAGGGGCTTTTCATGAGGCAATGCTTATTTGCTCTACATGGAAGTTCGTGTGGCAACTTAGCAATTTTGACTGAAGTTCACTGAAAAAGTCAAAAGAGCTTTCAATAAGTTACGAACATGTTGGTTTCTACTATCACAGTGACCTTCACATTTTTCTCATTGCTTAGCCATTATAGAATCATAGAGTGGCTCAGGTTGGAAGGAACCTTAAAGATCGTCTAGTTGCAGTCCTCCTGCTGTGGTCATGGTTGCCAACCACTAAATCGGACTCTGGAGCAGGCTGCCCAAGGTCCCATCCAGCATGGCCTTGGGACCTCCAAGGATGGGACACGCATGACTTCTATGATTTAGAATATGACACAACTATGAAACATTTCAACTTTGTAAAGGGTTTCAATCCACCTGAAATGTGGTTTTAGTTCAGAACATTTGGGTTGTCATTGCTGAGGAAATGGTTTCAAAAGATGGTGATGAAAAAAGGGGCTTTTCAGAATTCCCTTCAAAGTACAAAAAAGAAATCCATTTACTACAAACCTTGAAAGTAACCTTAAGTGACCGCTATCAGATCCATCTGTGATGAGGAGCTGGGAAGCACAGAGAGTGCAAAATCCTGGCTGAATTTTCGTAGAAACAGAGGGAGCAAAATCAACACAATTTTTCTTTTGGCTCAACAGGACAGTTTGAAGAAGCATCGTAAGAAGTCCTCCTTGAGAAGCCCCTTCAGCACTACCTGAGCAGCTTTTCTCATTTGGGGGTGCTTTCACCACCACAGTGTCCAATGACTTTCTGTGAATTATTTCAGGATCAACCTGATGTGGGACCTTCCTCTGATGGCTAATTTACATCAGTAAAAGCAGATTGGATTTGAACCAAAATCCACTGACTGTTCATCGTTGCTTCACGCTAGCTCCGCCACCAGAATCAACACATAGCACTGTGGTGCTCATTTGGCAGGGAACAAGCATCCAAACCAGCAGCAATGACTTAGCACAGACCCCTGGCAGGCAGGTATGAGGAATGCCTATGAGAATCCATCTGTAGGAAGAGATGAATGGAAGGATTTGAGGTCCCTGTACTGCTCCACCTGACACCAACCCACCCGTCATTGTTTCCTATGTGGTGGGGAAAAAGCACTTTCTCTTGGTGAGGCAGCAGGTTGTTTTGCTCAAGTAAGAAGTCTTTGGGGTAACATAGGCAGGAACAGTCTGCGTGCAGTGCTTCACAGCTGTCTTGTGAAAGGGAAAAAATACAGCCCACTTCACCGGTTAAGGAGTGTGTTCCTCCTCGTGGGTGGATAAGATATCTCTCAAGTGAACGACTCTCGTATTTACTATGTCAGATTATGCCACTTGAGTTACTGGTTCTGATTATAACAAAACTGGAAAAACAACCACTTACTAGATATTAATTTTATCTTACAGATTCTATTGTAAGTGTGATACAGGCCCCTATGTATACTACAATCCTTAAAATAGCTCCATCTAAATGCAAATGTGGACCTCTGCCTAACGCAGAGCTGAGAGCCTTCCCATTAATGTGCCATGAGATAGGGGAATTAATTCAATGCTAAAAATTCTCAGGGATAAGAGGAGTTTCTTCTGTTCATATCTAGCATCATTTTCTCTACATGACCAAAGCACCTATAATACAATAATTTTTACCTTTTTTAAAGCTTACTGAGGGAAAAAGGCAGTGCAATCTCTCTACAGAAATGACTCTACTGGCTCTACTCTACGGACCAAAGTGCAGGAATGTATACACTTGGTAAGGGATGCCCAGGGCAAGATGAAAGATGAAGATGGCTACAGCACAGGAAGGCTATTGGGATTCAATTACTCACCTTTGCAAACTAATCAAAAGCAGAGACAGTGCTTGACTGCATCCATCTCTCACCAGCATTTTCTCTACCTGCTCCTCTCTAAACCCATTAAACTCAGAGTGCCTCACACTATCTACCACACATGCACAAATGGTGAGGTAAGAATTTCTCTTTGGAGGACTTTGGTGATCACTCAGGGGCATGTGGAAGGTACAAATACTATGAGTACATTCTGCATCTGCAGGCACACATGGCCTGGAAAGCAAAACACAGCTCAGTCTCAGAGAAAGCCCTGGCATAGGCATAGCTGCATTGGAGCCAGGGGCTCGTGGTGCTCAGTGCCTACCCTTGCAGTTTTCAGCCTGAGGGTATGGCAGGAAAAAGGGAAGGATGTTGGTCTGGCTGTTCTGTGAAATGTAAATGTGCCGTGGGGAACTTTTCTCTGCAAACACATATCTGTTTGAATTCCCAAGTGCCAGGCAGCAGCAGGCAGAAAGCTGACACACAGGCAACTCCGCTGCCTTCTGCTCCACTCTGGGAATGAGACTCTTAAAAGCAGCTACAACCATTTGTATCAAAAAGCATGTCGTGAAGTTGCATAAATACTGAAGAACACATTTGCCATGTACTAACTAACAGTGTTTGTTAATCTCAGTGCCTTTTCACCGGAAACCACATCATCCAGATTTGTTCTGCAATAATATTTTCAGAAAAAAAATGGAAGAGTCGTGGACCTATCTGCACATGTATTTCAATAGGAGGAAGCATCCACCTCAATAACTGCACAGGGAGTGGATGGGATGGACATCTTAGAAGTGACAAGATTAGAAACCACCATGCTCACACATAGAAATGTTCTCAGGCAGAAGCTGGACATGCAGAAGAAATACTCCAATCATTTGCCATAGACTTGTACTCTGAAGTGTGTTCCTCTTCTCTAATCTTTTCAGAAACAAATCTTGTTAATGACCAATTGGTTGTGCTGATGCAAAGGATAAGTTATTGTGCAGGCAAGAAAGCAGCAAGATTGCTTTTGGATATGGTCTCACAAGACACAGGCTGGCCTGACCCCAAAAACCTGCAGCAGGAGGGTTAGGACAAGGAGTTTTCGCTCTCTAAGGTGTGTTTTATGCCATACAGCACTTCCCATTTGTTTCTTAGGGTGAGGCTCTTGTTTTCTGCCAGCAGCAACATATCTGTGGCCATGCTGAACACGACTGGCTATTGAATCACTCCAATGGTCACTGCTTTTACAGCTGGGAGCTCTGCAACCAGAGCTCCTCTCATAAATATGTACATATTCTTAGAGTAATGAAACATTCCTTCATCCATGTTCTCTCTGGACTTTGTTCTGCCAGTGCTGAGTATTTTCTATGCAAGAACTCAGAGGCTGGGTCCTTAGTGATAAATCATTTGTGAGACGATGCCCTCAGTGGCATAGGAAAGAGAACTTCTAACAGCAGATGGATGTGCCTTAGTTCAGAGAACTCTAAGAATACAGCAGCAACGCTGCACAGCATCGAGTTTCATCTGGCAAAGCTAATGCTTCTGGCCTGACCTTTGTTCACCAGCAACATCTAACAGCAAGGTAAAGGCTGGTGAAATTCAGAAAATGAACGACCTGTTGTAGCTGTAAGCTGATGAAGAGACCACCACAGCCTGGAAAGGTGTAAAAGTCTACACGAGCGATTGCCACAAAACGATCATTTTTGCATGCAGCTTTTGCTGTTTCACGAACTACAACACTTTCCAACGTATTCCTGTAATCCATAAAAGCTTTATGAAATATTGACATTAGTGCTGTTACTGATGTTCCCATAGTAATTATCTTCCATTATAATTAAACAATATGGCACAAAATCTGGTGAGGTTTGCTCCTGATAACTGACCTTTAAGACTTCATTTACTTTCCACTCATAGAAACAAACCTCTGCTTCTGCACCTTAAGAATTGCTGTTCTTCTAAATGTTAACAGGAATACTGCATGAATGCAGGATTCTAGTTTCTTTGGAGATTAATGTGGTTTCTTTTCTTTCAACTATTTAGCTCAAATTACATCAAATTATGGACTAAAACTGAAAATGCTACTCAATTTAATACGCATTGAGAATCTGCTTTTCTAAATGGAAACATATCAAGGAAATCCTCCCTAAACTCGACATTACAAACACTTGCTCTGCAACACACAGGAAAGCTGTGTTTTTCCCTGTTTTCTTCTGCTTTGGGCCTCGCAGATTTGAGGGCTGGCTCCACTGTAGAATCAAAAAAAATATATCATAACGTAAAGCCTTTCAAACAATCGTTACAAAGCACTCCAGCTTTACTAACAAGACCTCTTATTTATACCCAAGATCTAAGCTTGAAGAGATCTTGAAACATTAGAAGTGGTTGGTGAGAGCTTGAGACATTTTCATTGAGATCGGAGAGATAAAAAGAAGATACAGGAAAACCACAGGATGAAAGCTAAAGGAGAAAAGTAATCCCAAAATAGCTCTGCTTGGAGTGTTCTTCTGGAAGGGCTATTATGCTGTTCAGTATGGCAGAACATCAAAGAGGAAGTATTTCAGCCAAATCACTTGCAAGCTGAATTTCTCATCTTCTTCCAGATCATCAAATCTTACTCATTTTCTTAATGTGGCCCCTTGGTCGAATATGGAAGCGTAAAGCTCAACAGAAGCTCAACAGCTTTTTTGTGTGTCCAAGCTGGGAAACAAGGGGACGGAGGCAGAACTGTTAGTAATGCAGCTGTCCTTTCCCAGAAATACTGCAATTCCAACAGTAACTACAGCATTTTGAATACTGGTGTTTTACTTTGCAAATGGGCTTTTCTGTTCTTCCCGCTTGCACATACAAATGGATCCCAGTCCAGTAGTGATGCTGCGTAAGATACCTCCAGCCCCATTCTGAGTGTCACTGGCACCTGCTGGACTGGAGCGACATTTCATGCCATTGGTCCCTTGCTGTCTCCAGGTCCAGATGAGAAACTGGTCAAATTGTCATAAATAGGATTTCCCCTCATTGCCATTCTCCCTCGCATCCCCCTGCGCTCGCAGAGCAAGTCCTTGAGATTAACCACAATATGATTACAATTTAATTGAGGCCAGCTTAGTGTGGGGACATCCTTTTAACTCAGGAGGCCTCAATTCCACAGAACCATAATGAACTAATAATGAATGTGCTAAAGTCATTAAATCAAAATTCATAAAAGGGTGAATATTGCTTTCTTTTATAATAAAGCAATTAAAATCCCATATACTATAATAGATACTACTAAGGTGCACTAAGTGTTCTTTAAGGAGGTTAGCGTTTAATGTTACCCCACAAGAATTTGGGGATCTTTTCAAAACAGGACCGCTACGCTATTAATAGACGATCAGAACTCTTTTCATGTCTTCCTCAGTTCAGCATTATTTCCTGGTATTAAGTACTGGTACGATTTCATTAGTAGGTTTTGTAGAACTAGTTAATTGTAATACATTTTTAATTGCAATACAAGTAACTAACTTTCAAGTAGTGAAGCATCACATGACTGCAGATGTACTCTTCGTCTGCTGAGGTTCTTTCACTCATCCCTTCATCACTGACATCCCCTTCACACCTCTTTTATGCTTTGTTCCTTGGGGGTGAAGAGACTCAAGTGAAGGCAGCAATCCACACAAGTGATGGCTGAGACAAAACGAGGTGCACAGTGTGCTTAGGATCAGCACAAAACCAGGAACATCACCAACCCTGCTGCACCAGACCACGCTGTCTCTTGAAAGCCTTTGGCTTTTGTTCAGGAAGGAGAATCCTTACTGTGCCCCAAATGGCTGGGATGTGAACACAAGGCAGCTTCAAATTCCTCACAAATTCACACAAGCAACAAATGTTTTTCCTTTTAATGGCACAGTCACAAAAACCCAGGACCTTGAAGAGGGCTCAGGAAAAGAGACTGACAGAGAGCACGTCTCAGGGCAGGAGGATGCGTGTATCTGTGTGAGAGAAGAACAGATTGGCAGAAAAAGAATTATTAAATAGTACATGGTGGAGTAGGGGATTATCTGGAGAACATGATATAAGAACAGACAGATTAAAGGGACACTAAATATTTATTACAAAATCTTTCGTATCATATGTAATAATACATGCCATAGCTGCTACTGACTCATGCAGGCAACAGCCAGTTGGTGAGTTGGATAAAATAGAATTAGAGGCTTTTAATCCACTGGAGACCACGCGCTGTTATACATAATAATCGAAGTCACTCAGAAAAGAGACAAATAACTCAGTGATCAGTGGAAGTACACAAGACAAAGCTTTCTGGCCAGGTCACCATGGAGGGATGGAAATGGCCCAGAGTCACAGCCCCATTTCTTCCTGAACATCAGCACTACTGGAAGGGATGAGCCCAAAGGGATGGAAGGAATTCCATCCGCAAGGGACTGCAGGTCAAGAGCCAGCCTGCTGTGTGCTGGCTGTAGGGTTAGGCCTTAGGTACAGCAGAAATTCTTCTGGTGTTGTGTTTCCGTTGCTACATATACATGTTAACACAGTTTATACAGTCTGACCTGAGCGTTAGCGAGGAACAAAACGTGTTGTTGCCACGAACAGCTTGCTGTGAGCTTGTTCTCCCTGTTCCATGCACACAAGACCTTCCAGCAAGCTGAGGAATGCAATCTTGGATTCCTTGCACACTTAAAAGGGAGTTTACCTTGCTGCAGCAAATCAGCCCTCAGCATCTAACGTTATATAGAGGAGAGAAAACAGGGGGCTGTCAAAACAGGTAACTTGTCACAGGGCAGCAGCCTTGTGTGTCTCCTTCATCAGAGCTGGGTGCTTCCTACTGGTTTCCTGGCATGGACAGATACTGTCACCAAAATGAGATCTCATCGAATCACAGAATGGTTAAGGTTGGAAAAGACTACTGAGATCATCTAGTCCAACCATCAACCCATCACCACCATGCCCACTGACCATGGATATCCCTTTGCTTGCACAGTGATACTGAGAATTAAAGAGGCTTCTTTCCAGTGGTGGGGAAGGGGAGGAAAAAGCTTGGGAAGAAAACTGCTTTGGGACCAGAACTTTCTAACCAGATACAGTGATTTTGTCAGAACTACTGTGACTATAAGCCATAATATTTAAAATTAAAGAGCCAAGTTCTCTACTGGTTCAGTTCTACTGATAGAATTTGGTTTGCTGGCATTTAGCACAGTCAGCTTTCCCCTCTGAGAGCACTGTTCCCCTCTTTTGGAGGTTTTGCACTGGTGGTTCCCAATGGCACTGGCAGAAATTACCCAGAGCAATCCTCCATGAACTGAGCAGAGTGTGAATCTCTACAAGCATTGTATTTCTTCCTTTCTCATGCACACTGAGGAGAGCATAGCCGATTCACCACAGGAAACCCAGGTGCTGAATTCATCTAACAAGCTGCTTAAAACTCTAAACAGATGTTTCTGTGTCTTTCCTGCTTCTTGAGCAGTCTGTGTGGAAGCACCAGCAGATTTACAGTAGAACAGATGCATGAACCGTGCATGCTTTAGTACCAAGGCCCGAGTCACTGGAAAATTGCTTATGAGGATGCATATCATTCAAGCAATGTGCTGTTAGGGATATAAGATCAGCCTTGTCCGTAAGGGAAATGCAGATTGACCTGGCCAAAGCCATTGTGGAAGGTAGCAAAATTCATGCTGAAACTGAAAATTACTCCTGTCTTGGATGTTTCAGCTCCTGAGATACCCATGAAAATGTAGATTGAGTATTTAGGCTGGAACTCATCCAGGGCCCAGAGAGATACACAGAACAAGTCATTGATCTCAATGGATATTTTATCAGGGTCCTTAGCTTTCCAAAGATTGTGGCAGGATCATAGATAGACCAGCAAATGCACGGAGAGTTATTTCAGCTTAGAAAAATGAATTCTTTCTTACACCACCTCCTTTTATGTTCTCAGACTGATGTAAGTGTGCCTCAGTGGCCGTAATTTCTGACTGTGGCATTGCCAGCTCCACAGCCCCCACAGTCATGAGATGGTTTGAAGAGCGAGCACTGGATTTAAATAATAATTCCCAGAAGCACTGCATTTTTCTGACATTTCTTGACCCTTTGAGATTTATTACTTAAGAGTTTTCACACAAACTACTACTTTTTTTTGCAGGAAGAAGTGAAATTGAAGATTCTAATGTGCCCAGATCACTTCACAAGCTGTGATTTAATGAGAAATACCAATACCAGAAGATTCATGATAGAGGGCAGAAAATAAGCACTGCTATGGAAGGGGCCACACCAACTCCACGCCAAAAGCATTTTTCAGGTGTTTTATCCTCAGTTCAGCTTCTGGGGTTCATCTCATCAGGCTTTAGCCATAGCAGTGCTGACATTTACAACTGAACTCTTTCCCTAAACACTTCTTATAGCTCATTGAGAAACTATTTCTGAACACATCTGTTTTGGATATTTTCCACTACTTGAAGCTCCCCAAAAGGGCCAATTTCTCACTATATATCCAAGAAACAGCATGTGGTATTTGTCCTAGGTTAGAAGAGGTGACTCCTACCTGAGGCAGCAACGGTCCTAGGATTTGTGCCCTGCCACTGGGATAGAATACACAAACTGGAGATGCTAAGACACAAAGCTCCTGAAGGTGTGAAGCACATGAACATATGGTCTTCATCTCCCCAGTTACTGCTTCTGCTGGAAAAAAAATGTGATATGCTACTGATGATGAGCACCAGAGAATTCCCAAGAAGAGTTTCACAAGCATCACGCGCACTGACGCCCAAGAACCACATGTTTAATGCACACAATACAGATATATTTTCTCAGGTAATTGGTGGTAATAGCTAGTTATTAATCCTTTTAACCATGAGTTAGGTTCTCTAGGTTTCATGGACACCACTGACAAGGAAGTTATTGAAGCCTGGCGCTGGAGGTTGCAGGAGAAATGCTGCCCTCGCAGAGCAGAGGGAGCTCTGCCTGCCTCTCATCGGGCCGTGATTTCACCACTCCATGTGAGCTACAGAGACTTCCACTAATGGCTCACCCCACTGCCAACAATTCAAAGACTTTCTTAAGCCAAATATTCCAGGATACCTATAAAGTTAGGAAGAGATTCACAGCAAGCAAAGGCGACCTCTGCTTCAATTAAGTGTTTATTTATACCCACGGCATTTCATATGTTGCATTTCCTGATGAAATGTGTTTCATTATTTCTGAAATATTAAACATGAATAGCAGACCTATAATGCATGAATTATATAGTGTTGCAAAAGCTATCATCAGGTCCAGGATTATTTTTTTTGTCATTTCGGTGTCTAAATATTATACCAAGGAGCTTTTATACTAATGGATAATTGCCTGAAGTGCACACTTAACCTATGTCCACTTCAATGGACTTGGTAGCGTTACCTACATACATCAAACATCAATTCATCCAAATTGGCACCGAAGGAAAGGCATGTGGCCAAATTCCTTCTCTCCTGCAAAGCTCAACTCTACAGGACTTGAACAGTGATGCAAATGAGAAGCCATACCACAAACTAATTGGGCTCGATTCTAAGCCCACTCTGCACATGCCAGGGGAGATATTCTGAATTCAGGTTAACAGCTGATCAGATCCCATAAAAAGTTGGTTACTGGACCCAGGTGGATTCCAATTAACTGCTGGTAAACAATATTACCTGATGAAACACGCCTTAATCAAACAAGAAGCTTCATGGGAAAAAACACTACAGATATAACGACAGTGCACATCCTCCTCTATGTTTAGAAAAGCCACACTAACCTCCTTGCTAGAGGGAAAGAAAAACATGTCCCTTCCAGAGAAAGGAAAGATGGAAGGCTGATAGGAATAGACTCCACACGTGAAGCTTTAGGCCGTCCCTTTAGTCTTTGCATATATTCAATCATAGGTGCTGTGACCATTGCTGCAAGGCTTTAGAGTTCTAATTACGACAGTGCCGCTACACAAAATTCAAGTGAGATTTGTAACCCAAAAATCCCAAATTCAGAAAAAAAGCTTTCAACAGAAGGACTTCTGCTCTGGCTACGAGTGCTGCTTTGCATTTGTCTTGTTGTTTCTGTAATAGTTTCTCTCTCCAGGAACGATGCCAGTCATGTTTGTGAGGTACAGGCGTGAGTTCCTCCACCTCATCCTACCTATTCCCCCATTAAACTGCATATTGTGTATGTATGTATATGAGCAGCTGCTTTCTGCCATCCAGGTCTGCTACTGTTTTATACATATCCAAACCTCAGAAGCAATCAGCCATTCAGATCTGTAATACTCATCCCTTTGAAATGCCAAGCAATAGAATATAACCAGCAAGGATGCACAAGAGTGTCAATGTAAACACTATTTTCATGGTATGACCCCACTCCTGCTTTGAATTTGCCAGTAATGATCCCAGACCTTTCTATTTCACTCTAGGAAAATGAAAGCAGAACAAAGGAAGAGCAGATGATGGTAATATAAAAAAATCAGACTGCAACAGAGAAGCAACCGGGCTACAGTGCAAGAAGCTGTTTAGGGCTCAGCTCATGCTAATCCCTTCTAACGCTTTGCTGGGGGGGCTTGCCTTTCTTTGCCCCTTATTCCCTGTTTGACTTTGGGAAAGCCATGCAGTCCCTGACTTTCTACAGGGAGTTTGATTTCTGAATTCTATCAAGCACAATTCCTCCGTTCACAGCTCTGTTCCCGACCTGGAGGCTGCTCCCACCTGCACGGACACAATGCCACCTCTGAGCCTCACAGCAGCATCACACAAAGGGCTTCATTAGAGGCTCGAAGGCTCAAGAGCTCGGAGATCAAAATAATGGGTCCAAACAATAAACAGGACGAGTTACCACTTAGGGAAAACAGTAAGCCTATGTTATCCTTAGAAGCGATCCTGGGAGCAGCTTCCTAAAGAGCTGTCTGTCTATTCATGAAAGAGCTGGAAGGCAGTACCAGGCTTGCTAACAGAGACAGCCCAAGCGCATGCAGTAACCCCTCTATATAGCTTGGCATATGCTGGGGTCAAATTAATCTCATTGCTCTAGTTACTGGAGTGCAAGTGAGCTGCCCTGGTCCCCTTCTGCTCAGCAGAGCTGTGGGGGCACTGCAGCTGGTTCACCCCTACAGCCGCTGCCCAGCTCAGCAGGGTAAGCTGAGCCCTGGGGGTGCTTGTTTTCCTCCATCAATTATAAAGGGCCTTGGAAGGGCTCCTTAGAGTTCGTGAGTCATTACAGACATAGCTTGCACAGGCAGCAAATCTCTGGATCCTCCAAAATGCCACACAGAGAAAACAGGAGCTGAAGGAAAACAGATACTGTCCAATAACAGTAAACATCGTTCAGAAGTGTTTCTGCAGAGACTTTCACATAATAATAAGAAACCCCAGGCAGTGGCAGCCAGAGCTCTCCTGTTTTGGGATGGTAGCTGGCAACTGGCACCTGCAAGAAGGCAAAGCACTCGTGCTCAGCCCCCTCCTCAGTAATACCGTGGCTTCCCACCAACCCATGGCAGCTCAGCTTGGCTCACCTGGGGCAGAACGTTAAAGCTGATAAAAGCTCTGAATAAGCCCAGAATGGCCCCAGGTTGGAGGCTGTGCTTCAGCAAGCACGATGCTTGCCACCACACCTGGAGATGTGCCCATCCAAAACTCTCATGTAGAATCACTTGCCAGGGGATACAAGGCATGCACTCGCAGCTCCGTGCAGCACTGTTCGAGATCTACATCCCCAGTGTTATCTTTGCACTCTCATGAAGTGCAATTACCTCCTCATTTTGCAGCTCTTTGTGCTTATTTAATCTCTCCTGTTTTGTTTCTGACATCTCCAATAACCCAACCCTGACACTCCTTATAGATACTGCAATTACAACACAGAGCAGCTCTTGACAGGATGAGTTGTATTTTGCTTCCTTCCCATAACACTCAAGCTACTCAGACAGGGCTACATGAAATGGCAAAAGAAACCACCGCTGACAATTTATATGGGTCCCCAGCAGATAGTGACAGTGCTATATATCTGTCTTTACCAATTAAATGTCTGGAAGCCACCCAGAATAGGCCAGCAAAGGTAGGATTTACATGTGTTTCTGTTTAAAGCAGTAACTCAGCTGTAATTTCCCTTTCTTTCCTTGTGTTAAAGCCTATGCTGTTGCCCCCCTCCTGCCTTCCCATCCCATGACTGTTCCTAAGGATAATTAATTAGCTTGCAGAAAATACCCATGCACACTGCAAGGCAACATTAGGTCCTTCACTATCTTCTCCCAGCTCTCAATAGATGCTGGGACGCATCATATTCTTTTCCCTGCCCAAGAAACCACAACCTGCAGTTGCTCCAGAAGAATGCAAAGGGACTATTGGCTGACTATAAAAACCAAATAGGCCTCGTGGTAACCCTGAAAGCTAAAGTATTTTAGGGCCTTGCATCTTCCTTCTACCAAGTGCAGCAAAAGCTATCCCCAGCAAGTATATATATGGATTCAAATATAATGGGCTTCCTGATCTCCAGTGCCAGTTAATCCCTAGCTAAGGTGAGATCACAGAAGTAATTGAATCCTTCCAGAGCAGGTTTGATTTGTAAGAGGGCTCAGGGAATTAGGCATTCCACTGCCACTGAGTTTATTTACACATTATTTATAGAATACTAATCCCATGCTTTGGGATTTCTGGTTACCTGCAGGAATCCGGAGGGATTACTTTCCCCCGCTGATGCACATCTTGCCTTTTCATCTGCCTCCTCATTCGCTGGCTTTGCTGCCAAGCAGTTTGTTTTAAACTCATCCTCCAGCCCAGAGTAAGGAAAGACGCATTCCTACCTAATGCACAGGATCTGTAGGAAGGCAAATCTCAGCCTTCAGCACCGCCAGCCCCCCAGAGCATCACGCTGGAGCTGGCCAAGACGGTGGGACTCACTCAGAACTGAAGAACCTCTGCAAGAGGAGACATCGCAGCCTGCCTTACTGTGCTCATCTCTCTGCAAAGCACGGGGGTGCACCAGGCAGCCTCTCTGCCCGAGCTGCTGCAGGCAGGGGCTACAGACCTTCTGGAGCGCTTTGGGGAGGGAGTGATGCTGCAGCATGGGAGAGACGTGGGGCTGGGAGCAGAGGCAGAGCTGACATCTGCCTGTCAGCCCAGCAGCCGCTGTCTCTTCAGGTGACCTTGAGCACATGCCGTCAGCAGCACACTTGGAAAACCTCCTCTGCAGCAAGGATTATTAGAGCAGCCCACCTCACAGGTGTTCGGGGAGGCTTCTCTGCCAAATGATTTGTGGCTGTCACAGCACAGCGGACGTGCAAGGAGGGAGCAGGATTTGTGGAAGAGGAGCTCAGCTGAGATTGGCACCTGAGCCCTCAGAAGTGGCTGATGCCCCACGCCTGGCAGTGTTCAAGGGGCATCTGGACTCGATGGACTCTGTAGATCTCTTCCAACGGAACCATTCTGTGCTATTCTATCTTATCAGGAGGTGTATTAGTGGATGTAGTGATGCTGGAATGATTGGGTTTTCCTTTGCAGTGGTAATTGTAACGGTGTGCTTGTCTGTGTGTTCCTTAACATCAGGCTAAGTATTAAACTTCAGGAGCTGATGAGTAGATATTTGCAGCATATACTGAAGATGAGAAGCACATATAGAGCTAGCAGGTGTGAAGGAAACCTTTAGTATAAGAACATGCAAACCTATATTTGTACATACATGCATTTGTTGTCAGTATTGTGTCTGGATCAGCTGCATCAGTGTGAAGTTGGCTTTCTTCTCACCTTCATTACAGTTCAACAAATGAATCCCTTTATTGATGATATAATGTGCAGCCCTGTGCTAACAAATTATTTGCCGCGTGCAATTGATTTCTACTGCTGTAATCACTACACACACATACCTTCTGTATCATTGCTCTGTAGAAAAATAGGCTCTCTAGTAAGATTATATAGAGTAACAGACAGTGGGATTATTCAGCTTCTATAAAGTTATCTGCTTAACCTCTGAGCAGCCCTTACAGCAGGTTTATACAGATATGCTTCAGAAATTTATCCACCTACACTTTGTAAAACACCTTGTTAAACCATCTTCCAGCTCACTCTGAGGATGAACTTCCAACTCCTTCACAGAGAGGGCTGTGTCTAAGACTAATTGCTTAATTTAGGAGAGCAAGCCAGCTTCTCTTTTTACTGATATTACTTTTCCAAAGTGAATTTCGTGCAGGTAGAAGTCTCAGATCAGCAGCTCTGCAGACTGGCCTCCTCATCTCCATACAAGCCTGGTAAAAGGAGTAGCACAGCTTTCCTGTGTGATTGAAATCTGAGCTTGCTTGAAGTTAATTTGCACCAAGACAGAGCTCAGATTTTACACTGGGAGGATGGAGAAGGTGTACGAGTTAATAAAACACTGCATTTGTAGGAACCACGCAGAGCTCCCAGATGCACCCCACAGCTTTCAGTGCTTCTGTCCTGCTGCCCCAGCTGCGGTCTGTGGTCAATACTCGGTCCGTGGGCAGAATGAAAGGAAACAGACAGCCCTCGCATTTGAAGCGACGGTGCAAACATTGCATCCCTTGCACTTTGCCCAAGCTCTGTGCTTTGCTTGCTCCACGACGACTCGAGATAAATAAAGGCTGCTGGTAGGAAGCGTTGCCAGCAGCTCCCAAGCAGAGGTGGGTGCCGTCAGCCCCCTGCCATGCTGAGCCCGGCTCGCAGCCCTGCTCGCAGCAATTGCACTGCAGCCACAAAGCAAAGAGGCAGCTGGTGCTGTGTGACATTTCTATAGATCTCCGAGGATCAGCACCTCAGCTGGCAGCATCAGCACAGACAGGATGCTTTACTACAGCTGAGGATGCAGCCCCTGTTGTTTATCCTGTTCTATAAAGCTGTCTTGTAAAGGTCGTTATTTGCCCTGCTCGCATTTGTGGCGAGGCCATTTTGCTCCCGTGTTTTCAGATGTCACTGATAAGCACTCGTGCCTGAAATGTTTCAGATTCACAGCCCCTAGATATTCCAGGTACAACAGTTACACACCAATCAACAGCAAATGCCTTTCAATCACGAGAAGAGAAATGTTCATGCTGCATTATGCACAATTACGTGCTCAAGTGTTATGAATAACTCGGAGGCTCCTGCTCTGAGCCTATTGCAACCATATGTGACACTCGCTCAGTTACTTCCCTCTCCCCTCTCAGGAGGGGTTGTGCAGGAGAAACGCTTTCACCTTTTGCCATTGCAGAAGCAGCCATTATTTAAATCAGCTCCAGCCAGCAGGATGGTTTTGTCCCCATACATGTCAGATGTAAACCATTAATTCACCTCAGAGGCGTCACACTGAATCTGCGCAAGGATCACAGTGGCCCAGCAGGTCTCACTATTCAAAGCACACTTAGAAACCTACAGAATTTCTGTGTTACAGTGAGTGGTCTTAGGAAAAAGCACTCGAGCACAGGCTTCAGCCTTCTCGGCTCAGCGCAGGCACGTACCTCTGAGCCCACTGCAAAGCGTGGAGGGCCATCACACCCGAACCATCACGCCTGATCTGAACACACGCATCCTTCCACATCAGCCCCCTCAACAGGAATTACAGTCTACACCAGGAGAGGACAAATGGATCGTTTTCCTTTTTTGGTACACGTGGGTGATGAGTTGTGTGAGCAATCCTTTTTGCTTCTAGTTCTAACAAGTTCAGCGATGCATTTAGGACAGTGGTATGTACCTGGTGAGCAATACACACATGCTCACATACTCTGTTTGTCTGACAACGGGAGACATCAATAATTGCTGAGCCTGTGAGTACGAATTGTCTCTTGAAAGGAACTAAGAGACCTCGCGCGCACTGAGGAAAATAAAATGCAACTTGGAGAGACAGTAACCTGACAGCTTCCCCGTCCAAAAATATCTTGCAGACTCCTAATTGCACAGATTGCTTCTGATTACATCAGGTAGCACCAGGAAGTAGGTTACTCTGCAGCAGGGAGAGGAGACGAAATAAGAGGAATTCAGACTACGCCACCTTTGATCAAACTCTGGCTCACCAAGACTCTCATTTCTGACAACGACAAAAAAAGAACAACAACGAAGAAACACAGAAAGATCTGCATCATCACAAGGCAGCGCCGTCGCCAACGGGACTGCTTCATCCACACTGGTCCCCACTTCAGGTCCTGCCGCTCCTTTTGTGCACTGTGACACCCAACGCTGAGGAAGCAGGGATGTATTTCAGAGAACTGGTTCTGCTGAGACAGGAGAATATTCTCACCTCCATGTGTTTGCTTTTCTCCCAATTCACCAAACATTGTCTTGAACAAAAAGCGACAATGGCCGGCAAAATACCACCAAAGGGGACTGAAACCAAGGTCATGAAAATCAGGAAGAAGCCACAAAAGGAAGACAAGAGCCTCCATAGAGGTTATTGGAGGGTATGGATTTGCCTGAGGGTGTCAGAAAGGGTCAGAACTTGTACTGGGCAGGGTGCTGGCATGTGACAGAATGCAGATTAGCTGCAAAGTCAAACTGGAGAACGGCCTATTTTTAACAAGACTACATATGCCCTCCTCAGACAGAGGTTCCAGAGGCTGGAGAGCTAGTGCACCGAATATAGCAAAAATATACTGGTTAAAGCGCACAGAGCTGCAGGGTTGTCATTCCTTTTTCTGAGGGATGTGTGGAGAAAGCAAGAACGTCAAATAACAACGCCACATAGCGAGTCCTGAGAAAGAATCAGGCCTTCATACAACTTCAGGTCTCAAAATCAGTTGGGAAGGCTGGGATGTGCTTAGGAGAAAGAGAGGTGCTTACCCAGGGCAAGCACACACAGCCAGCACCGCTCCCTGCATGGCCAAGCACTGGGGTGAGCTGGGTGAAGGTCACATCGTGACATGGGCACATCTTTGTGTTTGTTCCGGAGAAGGTGACTGTGTATCATGGGAATACTCTTTTTGGTAAATATTCCAGGAAAGAAACCACAGAGAAATAAAGGTAAGGCATCTGTCTTTCTTTTTACAGCCTATATCCAGGAGGGAAAATACCACCATGAGATCAAGGCTAAGTTGCACCTTGCCTTCAATCAAGAGGTGTATGGGTGCCAGGGTGTACCCACTTCTTCAGCACATCAGCTGAGCATCTCAGAAGCAGAAACAGCCCTGAAGGTCAAAAAAGCAGCGACAGCAGCAGGCACAGCCTGCCTGGCACCACTAACCTGACCAACATTTTTTATCACACACCATAAAGCTCCGGAGCTTCAGAAGGTGGGTGCCCTCCTTAGGGCACATGTGAGGAGGTTCAATTCCAGATGTCACTTTGGGAAATGAGGCCCAAATCCCAAATTCAGTCAATATCGGCATGATTTCTGGTGACGCTGGACCCAGGTACCTCTTCCATCTTCCCTGGGAGCACTTCCCTGGGAGCACTGCTGGCAGCTTACAAACAGCAGCACAGAGTCAGAGAGACAATAACATACACGTGCACGTGGAGGGGAGGGGGGGCTGCCTGGGCTACAGGAGGAAATTAAAACGGTGGAATATGAAATTATATCCAGTGTCCTGCCCAATTCTGGGGTTGCTGAGGTAAAGGCAATGAATAAATAAGAGAAACTCAAAACCAAGCAAATCTCTGGGATGAGACAAAATTCATTCCAGGGTGTTAGAGCAGATTTGAGGAAGGAAACGTGTGCCAACAGCAATTACTATGGAGAACTCGCTGAGCACAAGTCTAGAAGACTGGAAAATTGGAAAATAACAAACCAAATATGGTATCAATATGCAAAAAATGAGAGCAAGCCTGGCACAGGAAATTACAGGGCTATCAGCTTAATATTCATTACATATAGGAAAACGCAAGGTCCCCATTGTATACAAGAGTGTAATTAAATCAAGGGGTTCTGCTGAAATCAACTGCTTGTGATGTTTATCAATTAGCAGCAGATTCAAAACGCAGCCACAGCCTTCACGCTCAGCCCGAGCTCTGGTGCTGTTTGCTACCATCTATAAACCAGCCCTGGTGAGGAGTTTTCTCTTAGTGTAAGTTCAAAATCTCTCTCTCAGTGGGGTTTTTTTGCTTCTGATTCAGTGCTGAGGAGGATTAGCACTAACAGGCCATCCGAGGACAGCGTCGGGGGGAAGATGGTACGGGCTGATTTACTGATCAGTGCTTATTTGTTTACCATTTAGAGCACCAGCAATGAAGCACATCTCTTACTGCTCTTGCTTCTGCTCCCCCCCATTTCTCCTCAGCAGTAACATCTGCAGTTACCCATTTATTTCCTGTTGGTGCTGGGAAGCAGAGCCAGATTTTCATTACCTTTCAGAGGGCTGTCGCTGGTGCCTACAGAAACACCATCTTCCACTTCTACGGCTATCCAACCACATGGCTTGTAAAATCACATCAGATTTTATCTTCAAAGACATTGCTAAGGCCCTCAGGCACTGTACCACGCAGGCCTGCAAGGCCCCAGGGATGCCACATGGTTTCTCCTCCATTAGGAGCACACCCTGCAACAGGAATGGGGAACAACAAGCAGCTGAGGGATAAAAGTGAGGATAAAAGTTATCTGCAAAGAAGGGGAAGGTTTTCAGTTGCCATCCAAGGAGAAGAGTTGCTGGCAGCCAAAGCTTTGCTACCACCACAGGAGGAGTGAGAGCAATGCTCTCTACCCCAGGTTGTCCGACAATCAGCTGTGGGTGGTCAGTCATAGAATCATGGAATCTCCAGTGTTGGACAAGACTTCTAGGATTGTCTAATCTAACCCACCCCCACCATGCCCACCAACCACCAACCTCAGTGCCACATCTCCACAAGTCTTGAACGCCCCCAGGGACGGTGACTCCATCACCTCCCTGGGCATCCTGTGCCACTGCATTTCCATTCTTTCTGAGAAGAAACGTTTCCCAACATTCAGCCTGAACATCCCCTGGCACAACTTAATGCCATCACCTCTCATCCTATCGCTGTTACCTGGGAGCAGAGGCCAACCCCCACTCACCACCACCTCCATTCAGGCAGTTGTAGAGTGCAGTGAGGTCTCCCCTGAGCCCCCTCTGCTCCACACTGACTCATCCCAGTTCTCTCAGCTGCTCCCTATAAGATGTGTGCTCCAGAGCCCTCACAGCTTTGTTGCCCTTCTCTGGACACACTCCAGGGCCCCAACATCTTTCTAGCAGTGAGGGGCCCAACACTGAACACAACACTGAGCTGCAGCCTCACCAATGCCATGCAAGGACTAAAGCCACGAGGATTTACAGCTATACCCCCCCTGTCTGGTGAGGGGCTTTGAGCTCTGAATGAGGATCCCAAGTCCTGAGAGCGGCCCTGGGATACAGCCCAGCTCTCACACAGGCTCTGTGTGCTCAGTTGCCCAGATGCCCAAGTGATAGATGGGGATCCTCAGCTGCTTCTCCTCCGCGAGGAACATGTAGAAACATTAATAAATATTTTAAAAGCTTCTACAATGGACCGAGCTTTTAGAAATGCATTCCACAATACTTTATTACCCTTAATAACCTTCAAATTCTGAATGAACACAAAGAACCTATTTTAAGTGTGCAGTTGCAAATGCCAAACAGGATTTTCAAATACAGCAGGCAGCGCCAGAGAGAAATTAGAAGCGTCTTCGCTTTTATCCCAAGTTTCTTGCATCAAGAAAAGGTACTGAGGAATTATGCAGAACCTTACTATGCTTTTTTTTGGTTGCTTCAGTTTTTGTTTGTTAACTCAAAGTGGGATCTTTAAGGAAACTCCTCTTTGGATCAGTATATTTAGACCACCAGCACTGGATAAAAAGGTTACCACTTACAGTAGGTTAAAACGAAAAATCCACAAATGCCCAAACCTGGAAAGGATTTAAAAACTAAATCCAGGTTCTATGCTCCATTTCAACATTTACCTCCATCCCTGATTTTCCCTGGAAACCAAACGCTTGTACCAGGGGAAGAACTCGCATCCCACCCCACAGCAGTTTGTCTTCCTGAGGGCGTCTGGAACCTGATTTTGAGATATTGTTCTTATTCAAAATCCCTGAAGCAGATAAGTATGCCGGCAGCCATGCCCAAGTGAGCTTTATTTCCACCTCCTTACCTTTGCTGTCTGTTGGTACTACCGGCAAAATGCGATAAACAGTTTCTTTTTAGCGTGAAGCCCATGGAGGTGTGAATTGGAACAGGGAGGAAGCAGAGGTTTGATTATTTTCTGCTGGTGGGTTGTAACCCCCTCTCTCAAAGAGGTATTGCTTTCCCGTGTGCAGTATCTAGGAAGACCTAAAGATGTGTTTGACTTCTGTACCCCTCACTACAAGAAGGACATGGAGGCACTGGAGTATGTCCAAAGAAGGGCGATGAAGCTGTGAAGACTCTGGAGCGCACATCTGATGGGGAGTGGCTGAGAGAACTGGGATGGCTCAGTCTGGAGAAGAGGAGGCTCAGGGGAGACCTTATGGCTCTCTACAACTGCCTGACCCCTTCCCATCCTGAGCCATGATGATGTGATTCTGCACATGTGGGACTGCAGTTCCAGCTGCTGGTACTTGGCCTCG
>JANHGO010001489.1:0-34014 GCA_024606505.1 Aquila spilogaster
TGGATGGATGGATGGATGGATGGATGGATGGATGGATGGATGGATGGATGGATGGATGGATGGATGGATGGATGGAGCTGGGAACTTGCCAGGGGGCTTTTGGGGTCACAGGGCAGCCCCAAGACTACTGCAGCCTGGATTTCTCCTTGCAGCTCTCACTCTTCACTGCAAGGTGAATAACTCCCATGCCTCTGCAGATCTCCAAAAGTCCTTCATTGTGCTGGAAAAGCACCCGAAGGAGGGAAGCTGGGCTGAGACTGCTGCAGGACCACTGAGAGGGGCAGCTGGGGTGAAGCTGTGAAAGTTGGGAGCGGAGTGCTGCCTGGGCATCCGCTCATCATCGCAACGCAAAGGGCTGCAGGGACACCTGGTGGCACCTTCCAAAGTAGCATTTTAGGAGCACAGAAGATGCTGAAAAACATTGTTTGAAGGGGTACAAAGTTGAGCTTGTGAGGATTCTGGGTCTGAGTCCTGTAGGGTGATCTCAGTGGGCAGCCCCCAGCTGGGGCAGAATGATGGGTTTGGCTCTGACAGCTCCCATTCTCCCTATGGGATGTGGGATGCCCACACTCGGGCCCTGAATGTTGACCCCACCCCTGTGCCACTCTGTGCCTCATGGACCTCTGTGGTTCCCATTGGAACCCAGTGCTCACTGGCACAATGGAGCTGAGCCAGGGAATATCCCAGGCGCTCTGTGACATCAGGCAGAACGGTGGCACCAGGCAGTGAGCTTAGGGACAGCTGCACGCTGTCTGGGTATGCCTGAGGCCACCAGGGCAATCAATTGACCAGAGGGAAAGCCAGTGGTTGGGTCACTGGAAAGGGGTGACCTGGGTGCCAGCGCAGCCTCGAAGTACCTCTGTTCACACCACAGTCAGCTGAGGAGGAGATGGAGCCTCACAAGCCACTGAAGTCTGACAGCCTCATGGACACTAAGCAGCCACCACAGCGTGGCTTGGAAGAAGCTGCCAGCTCCAGGGACATGGTGGCCCCCAGGAAGTCCTTCACACCAAGCAGGACCTCTGTGTCTAGTAGAGCCTCCATGTCCAGTAGAGCCTCCCAATCCAGCAGGACCTCTGTGTCCAGCAGGATTTCTGCATCCAGCAGGACCTCCATAGCTAGCAGGACCTCCATGTCCAGCAGGACCTCCAAGTAAGCGAGGGGATGGATGGAGCTTTTGCCTGTCCGTGTTTTAGGGCTCCTTCATGCTCCCTGCTTGCCCTCAAGGCAGAAAAGCTGCAGGATGGGATGGGGAGGGTGACGGGATGTTACCTGCCTGGCAGGAGGTCTACCCAGCAATGCATGATCCTGATGGCTGAGACATACGCACCCAGGCAGGAGGTGTGCAGGACAGGCGTGCCAAAGGTGGATAAACCAACTCAGGTGAGAGCAGATAAACCATGAGCCCATCACCTACACATGTGCCCCAAAATCCCAGGGCTGCAACTGGGCCAAGGGCTAGGCCTTGGGATGGCTCTGGAAGCTGCTGAGGCCCAGGTTCCTCCTGTTCCTTTCTCTGGGCTCAGCCCATTCTCATATGGGGTTTGACGGCATGAGTGTTTCCCACTTCAGACCCCCCGGTCCTTTGATGCATCACTCAACCAACGGCGCCCTCGGCTCAAGAAGAAAAGTAAAAGCAAAGATGTGAGCAGCAACCAGGATCAGCTGCAAGTCTCAAGGGACAGCAATGCCACAGAGATCTTCCCCCAGGCAGTGGGGCACAGGACCCCCACCCCCCCCGAGGTTACACCCCAGCACAGGTAATACAGCCTAGCTCTGCCCCTAGGGTGACCCAGGCTCCCAAGGCTCAGGGACAGGTGCTCAACACAGGCATCTCCATTTGTAGGAGGAGTGCAGTCTCATCCAACACATTCGTGGATCCTGATGAGGAAGGGTGGGAGGATCAGACTGTGCTGGAGGTAGAAGGTAACTCCTGGTTCTCCCCACTCAGATCAACCAGCTGCCAGGCAAGTGGTGGAGCCACTGTCCTGGAGGCGTTCACGGAACACGTGGATGTGGCACTTAGTGACGTGGTTAGCGGGCACGGTGGTGATGGGTTGACTGTTGGACTTGATGATCTTAGAGGTCTTTTCCATCCTTAATGATTCTGTGATTTTATAACTGTATTGGTTCTAGTGTGCCCCTCTGAAACGAATCCAGCATTATTTAGAAACAAGACTCAGGGTCTGTTTCGAATGGAAGAACTTAGTGCTGTTGTTCATCCACCCTCACTTCTCCTCCACCCACTGCAGGGGATAAGGCTGATGTCCACAGCCCAGGCACTGTCATGGGGGACAGCCAGGGGATCTGCCCTGCAGAGGAAGAGATGCAGAAGGGGCTGAAACACACTCAGGCTCACGGTGAGCGTGGAGGCACTGCCCTAACCCAGATGCACATGTACATCAGCCTTGTCTTCCTTCTCAGATGTGTTTTAGGACATCTCCCAGAGGTGAAGCTCTGAGCCCCTCAGCTTCCAGGCTGGCTGCAGGCTCAGGCAGGCTGTCCCGTGTCATCTCCATCTCAATCACAGTTTCAAGATCTTCAGCTTTAAATTTCCAGTAGAAATGAGATACATATTTGTAATGAAATTTGAAATACTAACGTTTGTCATATGCCTCCAGGAGGTGGGTACAGTCTGTAACTCCAGGCAATCCTGGCAGCACTTAGCACAGGCCCTGGTGTTGTCCCATAGGTGTAATGAGAAGGTGACCACGTTACCCTGTGGCCGCAGCCACCAGTACCCACTTCTCCTTTGGCCCCAAGTTCCAGCAGCCATGAGATGCCCCCTCAGCTGCTGCTCCAGGCTGAAGCCCTCTGCTGGATCACCTGCAGGAAAACGTCTTCATGCATCCTGCAAACCCAAACTTCTCTTTTCCTTCTAGAAGGCAGAGGGATGAATCCAAGCCCATTTCCAGAGACTGATGGAGGCTTTCACAAGGAAGGTACACAGCAGGGAGCAGCCACTACGCACCCTGCATGCCCCAGCCAGGATCCCATGCAGGGGTACACTGGGCCAAGCCCCTGTAACACAAAAAATCTCAGTTTCTCATTGAGCTGTGGCATGAGATAAGACCATGCTTAGCTAATCTCCAGCTCCTTAATGCCATTGAGCATGGCTGCTAACAGGATAAGGCCCAGCACCATGAGGACCAGCTGCTGTAACCCCAAAAACAGGGCCATGTGGCTGTGCTGGGCGCTCTAAAGGAGTGTGAGCAGCCAGAGATGCTTCTGGAGAAGGAGCAGGGCTGGGGGTTGTTCACGGCTCCTCAGGAGAAGCCATTTGCAAAGTGATAATAACTGCAACCCGCCTGAACCTGCCCATTTGGGCTGTGTTGAGGCTGTTGGTGCTGGGGACCACTAGATGGGGATATCTGTACGCACTCAGCCAGACACTTCCCATTCCTTATCGCTCATCACTGCAGCGAGCGAAAGTCCGATGTCTTTTAATAAACCTAAAAATGAGCAAAGCTCTTTCTGATGCAGCTAGTCCAAGGTGCATCCTGTCCTATTCACAACCCAGAACTGTGTTTTCCAGGTATCTAGGAAACTTTCTGAAATGAAACACATTTCCCCATTGGTTGCAGGAAAGCAGGTCGATGTTGGAGAGCTGAAGTCTCACCCAGCCCCTATGGAAACGCATTTACCTGACCTTAATCACCAGGAGGCACTGGGGGATGTGGCTGTGGATGGTGTGTCGGCACTTTGGGGTGTTCAGGATTTTGATCGTTTTCCAGGCAGAAAGCTTCAGAATTGGTCACAAAGAGGAGAAAGAAACTGACTTTTCTAAAGTCAGCATGCTGACATTTCCCAGGGCACAAAATAATAGAACAATGCAGGTTGGAAGGCACCTCGGGAAGTCTCTAGTGCCACCCCCTGCTCCAAGCTGGATCAGCTGTGAGATCAGACCAGGTTGCTCTGGGATTTATCCTTTATAGGGTCCCCAAGACTGTGAAGGGTCAGGGTTAGCTTGAAATGAGAATGCTGTGCTCTAGGGAAGCCTGGACCTCCAGCCTAGACAGCTAGCTGGCCAAAAAGTTTGGAATCGACTTTGGGACAAGGTGCTCTAAAAACACCAAACCCTTTGTGGACATGAGAGTTCTCAGTGTTATGAGCTCCTTTTTTGGTAGAAAAACATAAAGCTGCAGCCAAGAGCCTCCCTGCAGGCTCTTGTCTGTCAGCCCCTCCTTCCTCAGGAGTATTTCCCTTTTAACCATACTCCATCTCTCCCTGTACCCCAGGGGATGCAGCCAGCAGCCAGGACCCTGACTCCAGTGTGGACACTAGGGAGGTCTCCTCAGATAGCGAGGAGCTACAGCAGATCCTCAGACACACCACAGGTGGGAACTGGTATCCCCCCTTGTTTTCTGCTTCTGCACAGCCCCTGCAGCCAGAAACCCAGAGACTCAGGGAGGCTGCTGGGTGCCTGCAGATGGCCATGGTGTTGGATATGCCTTGCACGCAGCAGAGGTGAAATTCTCCCCACTTCTCCCTTCCCTTTAATCTTGTGTTAAATTTTTGCTTTGCGTTATTTGGCACAAGTGGCTCTGTGTGTCCTGGCATGACACAAACACCATTCCTCAGTGTATCAAAGGAAAAGGGGTTTTGTGTCTAGAGTGTTACATACAGCGTAGTGTATGGAGGGAAGCACTGGGTGATGAGTGGCCATGGAGAGGGAATTTAATCTTTCTTGGCCTCAGCATCTCACCCTGCCTGGGAGGGAGGGAGTTTCATTGCATTATTGTGGCTACGGTCCTTTAGATCCTCAGATGGAAAGGGTAGGTGAAAGGCAAAGGAGTCTCTATTATTATTATTAATAACCTTTATTTTTTTGCCAAGTCTCTCTCTGCTGGCTGCCAGCATGGAGAGGAGATTTCCAACAATTTCTTCTTACAGAGGACACAGACTTCATGGATAGTCAGGCCTCTGACCCTGCAGAGGAGCTGGATTCTGCTTCTGTGAATGGTGAGAGTCTCTGCCTTCCCTTCACTGCCACTGCCACATGGTTCAGGCATCCCCAGAGAGCATCTCTGCTCCATTCAAACATTGCCCAGCCCCTGTTGTAGGAGATGAAGAAGATATTCAAGACCTTGATTCCATCCTGGACACCACAGCCAGCAAGGTTCATCTGAGCAGCCAGGAGATGTGGCAACACATGGAAGGTAAGGGCAGGCTTTTGACATCTTTTTCCCTTGGAGCAAGCCTAAAAACCTCTGGAAACCAACAGCTGAGTTAAAAGCCTCCTGCATACCTACACTGGTGCTTGTCAAGCAATGAGGACATTATGTTAATGCACAAAGACACGCAAGACAATTGTTCCCATTACAATAACATAGGGAGTTCCTACTCTTGTGAAGTAGACATGGAAGAAAGTCTCTACAGGAGAGGAACATGACTGCTCCTTTAGCAGCACAGTCCTTCTGCCCTTTTCCCAGTGCTTAGCCCTCACCAAGGACTCCATCACACCTTAATTTGGAAGGAACAAAGCTCTAACCAACATCTTAGGAAAGCCCTTGGCTCATGCAGCAGCTGCCAATGGTACAACACCTAGTCCTCCCTGTGCTCTGATGCCTGTCATTTCCACCAATTCGTTCTTCTTCTTGTTGTTGTCATTGTAGCTGTCTGTTATTTCCACTGAAAGCTCTCCTCTCCCACTGCAGCTGTGACCACGAGTCTGAGTAAATCCACGAAGGCGGTGAGGAAGGTCCAGCAAACACCCCTGGGAGAAAGTGAGTGAGATCCCTATAATGAAGTCTGCTGCCAGATAACAACAAACAGGATCAGACAAGAGTCCTTCAGAAGAAAACTCTGTGGCCACATGTTTTAAAGAATCGCAAACCTACTGGTAACAAAGCTGTGCAGGAAGAGGCAGACAGACCAGCAGCTGCAGTGCATTTCCAATGGCATGTTGCTGCCCATAGCAAAGTCAGTGTTGTAGCTCCTGAGCCACAAGGGTGGGAAAGTACAGATGTAGAGTGGGCTGCAAAGATTTACCTGACACTCTGGCCTCTGTTCCCCTTCTTGCTGCAACTCTCCTGCACTGCACAGGTCTGGTTTATCTGTGAGACACCTCATATGCTCTGCTTCGCCCTCCTAGCAGCAATGGCAGGGCAGTTCTCCTCCCTGTGAACAGGCAAGATTAATTTCACTAATGTGCTGAAAAGATTTTAAATTCTCTGGAGGACAGAACTGGAGAAAGGCAAATGATATTAATAACATGGTTCTTATTTAACTCATCTCCCTCCATGCCCTGGGTGTGCACGGAAGGCAGCAGCACCTTGCTAATATGATTAAGATGGTGTTTGAAACATCCATGCTTAGAAGGAAAACAGTGCTCAAGGGGGGTTTTTTTGGTTTGTTTCCATAGAGGACAAGGATGATGTCAGTAGCGAGGGCTCCATCCCAGCCATCCTCAGCATCTACTCAGCCCTAGAGGAGCTGAAAGAGGCACAAGTGGATGGTCAGTGAATCATAGAAATATTGGTGTCAGTTTCCCTCTGTAACTAGTCAGTTCCCCTCTGGCTACCACGAGGCACCATGTACAAGAGGCAGAGAAAGGAAAAACAGCCAAAATAGCTTGTGCAGGTGTGGGGAGGGGGCATCAAGTCATCCCATGCAGTGGCTGCTTTAAAGGGAAAGGCAAAGAGGATATAAGGGGAATAAGTCACGCTTCATATCCAGCGTGGTGAAATGTGACATCAAAGTCTTAAGTGTGAAGAAGAAGGAATTCAGGTTTCCCATAGGGAAGGTGCTGCAGCAGGGGACAGGGGATGCTGGGAGACATAGGATTTCCCTTGCTGGGTGTCCTGCTGCCCCTGGCCAGAAGGACACAGTGAGTTAGTACTGCTGCAGCACAGAGCAGGGAAAAGGGTCATCACAGGGTCCTTCCAGCTCTCCTCCTTGGGATGTCGAAGATGGGAATGCTGGTGAGAGGGAAGCCCTTGAGACTCTGTTTATTTGTGTCTTTCCACATCCAGAAAGAGCTGCTCCTGCTCCTGGCTGTGCTCCCCAAACCTGTGTAACAATGAAGCTTCCACCAAAGAAGAAGGTGTTAAATCCTCTCAAAATAGATGCAACCAGGTGAGCATGAAGGTGGAAACAGGGAATGTGCTGTCGCCTGTTGTACAATCATGCCTCAGCTGCTGCTCTGTCCATCTCTTTTTATCATTCTGTGCATGGCAGTCAACTCCCAGAGATCTCTCAGACAAGAGATGAGTGTGAAGCAGTGAAGAACATGACAAAGAAACAACAGAAAGGTAATGTTACCTCGTTACATGCTCCCCCCAGACATGTTGGCAGCATCAACAGGAGTGGTTGGACCTTTAGATGGGTCCTGCAGCACCGCATGATCCTCCCCACACAATAACCATGCTGTGGGGTACACAAAGGAAGGGATAATCCCATGTGCCAAGGATGTGGGAGCCCAGCAACTGAGGGCTGATGCAGAAAACCATCAATATCCTTTCTGACAGAGGGACAGCTGAATCTCAAGAGAACAGAGCTGAAACTAAACCAACCACCTCACCCAGCCCCTCACGTTAAATACCAACTTACCCCTCCTTTCACCACATTCACCAGCTCTCCTGTGCTGTCAGCAGCCATTTAGAGATAAATGCTTTGATGCTGTCAGGAAGGAACAACCTACTCAAAAATCCCTTTTGGTTATAGTTCATTGCTTCCAGAAGAACATAAGACAGGTAGAGCCTTCCCCCCCGCACACCCTGTATAACCTGCTGTCCTTTCCCTGCCTGCCTGCAGCATTCTCCGATGCTTTCAACTTCTTCCCCAAAGACCCGGATGGCAATATTAACCTTCAAAACCTGGAGATGCTCGCTAAGCAGCTGGGGATTGGCTTTGATGGGCAAGAGGTACACAAGAAGCTGGTGTGTGCAGATGCCGATGGTGAGTGCATCAGACTGTGCATGGATTGTTCTGTGCATGTAAAGTGACCCCTCTGCCTGCATCTTCCCAGCCCTGGGCATTGCTGTACTGAAATGTATTCCAAGCCCAAGGCTGTGCTTGAGTTGCTGTATTTTAGCACTCATTGGTGATTCTGTCCTGCATGAATGTGTGTCACACCACTGTTACAGACCCCGTCATGCATGCTCCACAGCCCAGTTACATGTGAAAGCTCTAAAAGCTTTTTCTCCTGCCCTTAGTTTTTAGCAAGCAAATCTCCCTGCAGAGCTAGCTCTGAGCTGCTCGCCTGAACGTTTCATTCTAGCAGAAATCTGCCTTGCTAACAGAGATGCTACTTGTTTGCAGGAGACAAAGCGATGAATTTCTCTGACTTTCTGACAGTCATTACTGACAAGAATTGTTTTATCCAGACAGTACGTAAGTAAGAAATACCCTACCTAGGTACATGTTGATCCCCTTCAGCAAAACCCCTGCTTATCCAGAGGTATCTGAATTGCCTCATTCTCATTCTAATTGGTACCAAGCAAGAAATCAGCACTGTGACCCAGCATTGCGGCTAATGAAAAGCTGCAAGGACTCATCCTCCCTGCTGGACATCCAACCAGCACTCAGCAGAAAATGGGGATGGATCCCCACTGAGCAGAGCTTGATGGAGACTGCTGGGGTCTCTGCTCCCCCTGAGCTCTGTGAAGGTAAGACAAGGCTCAGCTGTGGTTCTGACTGCTCTCCTCCTCTCCAGTCCCTGACAAAAATGACTCAGGCAACTTCAATCGCATCGATGCCAGAGGAATCCTTCTCCTCAAAGTCTTGCTGAAGCTGGTGGAGTTGGAAGCTCTGCCCCGGAGAACTCTTTTTCAGATTTCCAGGTGAGCTTCCTTAGTGCTGTAAGTCAAAGAAGGAAGTTCCCCCTTTTATTGTGATACTTACTCACTATCTAATTAGATAAACACATAACAGGGGCCCAAGACTACATTTCTTGAAATGTTCCATATCTAGCTGGACATCCAAAAGCACCTGCATAGCTTTGGTACCTACTTTACAAAGGTGTTGTTATAAATACCACATGTACCCATTTAAAAATCATCGTTCCAGGTATACCAGTGTGCAGCATTACCATGCTGAGTGGGCCTTGGGCTGTGTTTCACTGGACGAAGGTGCCCTCTTTTGTCTTCTAGTTACTACCAGCGGAAGTTTAGGGACTGCGCTAGTGAGAAAGCCTGGACGTATGCTGATTTCCTCGTGAGTCAGCAAAAGAACAGCAACAAAAACAGGGAAGTTCTGGTTTATCCTTTATCTTCCTTTGTAAGTGCTGCCCGCGTCTCACTGATGAAGGAAAGAGAGGCAATAGCTTGTTTGGAAAGACGCAAAGGTAAGGCTCACATGCTGTCACGCCCAATGCCCAGAAGGGAATTCACCAGATCTGTGAGAGTGAAAACCTGACTGAGGTCTGTGCCATGGCTTCTATTCCTCCATGGCACATGGCCTTCTCCAAAGCTGGACAATTCATGCTTCTGGTATTCCATTCAGCCCTATATTAGCAAACGTTTCATAGAATCATTAAGGTTGGAAAAGACCTCTAAGATCACCAAGTCCAACTGTCAATTCATCCCCACTGTGCTCCCTAACCATGTCCCTCAGTTCCACATCTCCAAGGTTCTTAAACACCATTAGGTGTTACATATTGTTGTTAGCTAGGAGAAGAGGCTGACCCCCACCTCACTGCAACCCTCTTTCTGGTAATTGCAGAGTGACAAAACCCTCCCCTGAGCCTCCTCTTCTCCAGGCTGAACAATCCCAGTTCCCTCAGCTGCTCCCCATAAGACTTGTGCTCACACCCCTCACATCTCCGCTGCCCTTCTCTGGGCACACTCCAGGGCCTCAATGTCTTTCTGGTAGTGAGAGGCCCAGAACGGAACACAGCACTGAGGTGCGGCCTCATCAGAGCTGAGTACAGAGGGACAATCACCTCCTGCTCCTGCTGGCTGCACTATTGCTGACACAACCAGGATGCCGTTGGCCTTCTTGGCCACCTGGGCATGCTGCTGGCTCATGTGCAGCCAGCTGTCAACTAACATTTCAAAATCTTTTTCCTCCATGCAGCTTTACAGCCACTCTGCCCCAAGCCTGTAGCACTGCATGGGGTTGGTGTGACCCAAGTGCACGACCCAGCACTTGGTCTTGTTGATGCTCATCCCATTGACCTCAGCCCAGCAATCCAGCCTGTCCAGATCCCTCTGTAGGGCCTTCCTACCTTCAGGCAGATCAACACTTCCTCCCAGCTTGGTGTTATCTGAAAACTTACTGAGGATGCCCTCAATCCCTTCATGCAGATTGTCAATAAAAGATATTAACAGGGCTGGCCCCAAGATTCTACATTTCCTACAGCCTAGGCAGTAATTTCTAAGAGGATCACAGAAAACAGAGCTGGAGCAGACCTTGGGAGTCCATTCATCCAGTAACACTCACAGGGAAAGATGCAAAATTGAACATTTGGAGTTCTGCTCCAGAGGCTTCTAGGGAGAAAGGATTTGCCCCTCAGAGGTATCTCTGGTGGTTGACTAGCTTCATGTTTCAGAAGTGTGAGGAATCTGGGACTTACCTAGCCCTTCCCTGAGCAAAACCAAGAGGTAGTTGCCTGTGGCTATGCAGTCAGCGACTCTTGTTCTTATTTCCTGTTGTCAGAACACACTCCCCATTCAGGGAGCCCCTATGCTCAGGAACCCATCTTCCCACTGATTTCTAAGCAAGATGCAAAGACATTGGCGAAGCCAAAAAAAGATATGCAGAAGCAGACAAAGCAGAGAAAGAAAAAGCCAGTAGCTTCAAAGGAGAGCTGCTTCAACTGTAAGAAAAAACAGGTTCAGGAGGTAAGAGACATGGCTGATGCTTCAACTACATGCAACAGTACCAAAGGAAGCCTGAGGACGAGCCTTAAAACCTATGTTTTGTTTTATCAGGCTGCAGCCAAGCCTCCTGCTGAGAGCAGCAGGAAGAAACGCTCCCCTGCCACCAACTCAGACCGTCCAAACAAACAGCATCACCCACCAACAGCCGGCAAGGGCAAGGCACAAGCATGCGTGAGTGTGAAGTCCAGCCCCATCTCTGTGCTCACTCTCTCCACATTTCCTCACCCTTCTTTGTTATGGTGCTCTGTTATGCAGTCATGGGTTCAACTGCTTGCTCTTTTTTCGCTCTGGTAGTAAAGACACAGAGCTAGTAGAAACATACAGTGATACTTGGTAGCAACACTTACATACAGTAGCAAGGAGACGGGGACTGAAGATACTGTATAACTCAAAGCAGAAGTGTTCTTGGAATCATAGAATGGCCTGGGTTGAAAAGAACAACTAAGATCGTCTAGTTTCAGCCTCCCTGCAGTGTGCAGGGTCGCCAACCATTACACCAGGCTGCTCAGGGCCACATCCAGCCTCACCTTGAATGCCTCCAGGGATGGGGCATTGACAGCTTCTCTGGGCAACCTGTTCCAAAGTGTTACCTCAGTAATGTGGGTACTGCAGATAATACAGAATTGGACTCATGTAACTCGTATATTAACAGTCTGGTGAACACTTTAACTGGACATGGGTAATAATGAGCAATTTTGTCCTAAGTGCAAGGAAAAATGAAACCAGAGGTATACGAATAGCTTGGTTTCTTACAGTTAATCATCAGCGTGAATTGGTTATAACCTGCCTCCACTGCAATCTTGCATGGCACTGAGGTGTTTTTTAGCCTTGTCTGCATGTCTGTGCCACACACCCCCAGGGAGGCTGAGCTGCATGGTTCCCCCACGAGGTTCTGCCCCCTAAGCTCTCCTCCCCTCTGCCAGGAGGCACTGGTGGCCCAACGCTACAAGCACAACCTGGTCCTCCGCAAGCATGCCAGCCTGCTCAAGCTGTGGCAGAAGATCAACGGGGCTCAGATCGGCCAGCAGATGGGCAACAAGCGCTTCTATCACACCTTCTCCACGTACTCCTGGTCCTGGGACGCGTGCCGAGAGCTGGTGACAGCCGATGAGCTGCAAGCACAGGACCGCCGGCATTGCCGCCACCAGCGGGCCACCAGGCAGTCATCGTGGAAGAAGTGGGTGTTCTAGGGCACCGGCAGAGGTTGGTGACTGCTGGATGAGGCTATTTTGGACCAGACCTGCTGCCGCCCTTCCTGCTGGCATTCGAAATGTGAAATAAAAGCTGGGAAAGTGGGTCCCATTCCGCTCTGTCTGGTGCAGCCTCACCTCGAGCACTGGGTGCACGTTGCACACCGCAGTTTAAGGACACAGTTCTTAGAGGAGGAAGGCTGCAGAGATGCGAAGGGAATGAGTTCTGTGAGAAAGACAGGGCCCGAGGGAACGGCACGGAGCTGCGTCAGGGGAGGACCTTGCGGGTCCCTCTCAGCCCGGACTCCACAGCGCTGAGGGAACCACCTCCACCCCAACCGCTTCCCGCCACTACCGCCCCACGTGACACCGCCCTCCCGCCCAGTCCCCTCTCGGGTCGGACTGGGGGCGGTACTTCCGCTTCCGACGGCGCCCGGCCCGTCATGGCGGCGCCCAGGGAGGCGCCGGAGCGGCGGCGGCCTTTCGGGAGCCGCTTCCTCACCGACCCCGCCCGCCTCTTCCAGCATAATGCCTGGTGAGGGCGGCCACGGCCTCCCCACCCCCGCGGGATCCTCTCGTTCGCTTCTTTGCCCGCCCCGTGGTGCCTTTCCGCTCTCCTCAGGGCCTGGTGTGCTGTCCGCGGCCTGCGCGACCCCAGCATCGCTCCTTGCCGGCTCCTATCCGCGACTTAAGGCGTCGTTTTCGCTTCTCTCTCAGCGCGGAGCGGTCGGGGTTAGCCGCGGGGGTGGGGCTGTGAGGGGGCGGGAGGCGCTTGAGGTGAGGAAGGACCCGGAGCGCTCATCCCTTCGGTCCTGAGCCCACCTTGGTGGAGGCAATCAGGATCCACCAGGTGCTCTCTGTACGTCGGGATTCTCCTCAGTGTTGCACTGCTTCGAGGCAACCATTTCGTTGCTATAGCTCTCAGAGGTTTACAGCTCTTTTCCATCTGCGTGCACAAACAGCTCATGTATTAATTGAATGAAGATAAATTCACCATCCACTGCCTTGTGATGCTGTGAGGTCATGCCAGGTGTTAGGGTGGAGCAGGTCTTTGCTTGGAGAAAGCTGTTTTGTTCAGAGATGTTAAGTGCCCCCATTCTTGAATCTGCTGGGAACTGAAGGTATTTTGCATTTATGAAGTAAATATATCCACCTCAGGTCTCTGGCTGCTACGTTCTGTGAAAATTGGCTATGTTTAAGCTGTAATAAAGTAATGTGTGCATGCATCAGCTTGTCATTCATTTTGGGACTTACAAAAGTGTGTCCTCAGTGGTATTTCCCTGCAAAAATTCCTAATAATCTAGTTTTTCAGACACAACAATTAAGGCTTTGTTTTGTTAATTAATACCAAAAGACTAATTCTTTCTGGGGCCAGAGTAGTTCTTGCTCCTTGTATTCTGTTTTTCCTTCACTTGTTTTAAAGAAAAAAGGTAAAGTGAGTCACTGTAATGACTGCACAACTTTGTATGCACATTTAAGTTATTAATAGGTTCTTAATGCTTATTTTTCTCATAATTGGATTTAATATTAATATAGTACTTTGCCTTCCAAATAACCCTAGCTGCTTTTTTTCCTTTTAACTTGAGAAAGAGAATGTAATTTTCAGAGGCTGATAAATCAAATACCCGTTTTGATGACCTGCTTGAGTGCAAGCATGCAGGTGCCAACCTGGCAGTTGCCTGCATAGGAACATTGTTTTGTTCTCCATGTGGGAAAGGCAGCTCCTCTCCAAAGAGGCCTATTCGTGCTGAGTGGTTTTACAGTAAGAATTTAATTCCTTTAAACTTGGCTGACCATCAGACAGGTAAAAAAATTAAGGAACAGATTTGATGTCTTTGGGATCCCTTTCTGTTATGCCTTTTGAATGCTGCAAGCGCAGCTCATTCAGAACTGGCAACTGTCCTTCCATGCTGATAGCTGTTACATTGCTGCCGAGCTGGAATTGGAGATGGTGGAAAAGCCCCACAGCTGTCAGTTTGGAGAGCTGTCTAGACCTCTTTTTACCTGTCTTTGCCTTACAGCTCTCGGCTGAGTAGTTCACCTTAATTTTTACAACAGGGATAATGTGGAATGGTCAGAAGAGCAGGAAGCCACTGCCAAGAGTAAAGTTCAAGAGAACAGCTCACAGCTATTGCCACAAGATAAACAAGGTACTTTTAGATGTTACTGTAATGTGTACGTCTTGACTTGTGTGCACAGCAGCAGAAGAGTCTGGTCAGTTACGTATGCATCTTCATTTATTCTTCACCCTCTCCTAAATTATTCAGAATACATTACCTAGTACCTAGTGGGGAAAAAATGGCAGAGGAGGAATCTTTCTGTTCTAAGTTTACCTTTTTGTGACTGTTTCACCTTCTGTTGAGGCTCATTCCACAAGAATAGAGGTGACCTTGGTTGGGAGGAGACATCTCTGCTTGAGATTCTTTGTTTATGTTGTGTGCACTGAAGTACTTGTTGCTGTTTCCTGTCAACAAACTTCTTTCTGTGTAGAGCAACAGCTTCAGTTAGTGCTTTACTGTTCAAAGCTTAACTTATAACAGTTAATCTTTTGTTTGCTTGCATGCTGCGAGCACTTTTCTTTTAAGAGGATCTAATAAAGTAGTATTCGTATACAACTCTACCAAGTTCACAAACAGCATGGTAATGATTAAATCTGAAGTGAAGGAAAATGATTTTATCCTGATTGAAGTGTTAATCATCAAAGAGGCAGAAAAGGGTTTCTTTTTTATTTTTTTTTTTTTTATTTCCTCAAATTTGGCTTAAAGGATACTGATACATGCAAAATACAGAGCTTACCTGAAATGGAATCAAGCTCAAGGTACATAGCTCTGTTGGGAAGTTACTTGGTTGAGGCTGTTCTGAGGTTGGTTAATATCGCGTCTTTCCTCTGCACACATTAAATATCAAGTCCCTCAGATGATGGTGAAATGATTTCCTGTTCTTTAGTATGATAAGATACTTGTTTGATGATAATCTTGTTGTATCCTGCTGAGCTCTAGGATGGATCTACTCCTTTTGTTCAAATTAAATTGAGTGTATCATCTGTAAGGTGATGCTGAACACTACTGGAGCTGTTCAGATACTTCCCATATAGCTTCCAGTTGTGTTCACAATAGCAGATTTAATTATACCAAAGAGCAATCCTCCTCATTTCTTGGATTCCCAGAAGTATCCAGCAGTTTCTATTGTGATACCCATTGTGTTGAATTCATTTTAAAATCTGGTTAACATTAAAGGGTGCTCTCTGTCATGCTTTGAGAACATATATACAAATATGAAATTGCGGAGAATTTTGATGTTAGAACAGTTTGTCAGCTCTTTATGATGTATTTCCCAGACTGAACAATGGGGGCCAGTCAAATTTTGATGGCTGCTATTCAATAGGAAGCATGTGGAGACAATGGGAAGGCTGAAACATAGGGAAGTCAACCCAGCCAAACGTGCCTGAGGGGTCTAGTATTTTGAGATTCAGAAATGCCCAAGCAGGAGAACAAAGACAGGCTATTGGTCATTATGGCTGTATTATTCTTTGGATGACTTGGGCTGTCAGAATTTATTCTGAAGGAGAGAAGTTCTATGCGCTATATAGAGGTGTATCTGGAGGCTGGGAACAGGGAAAGAAGAGGAGTTGCTTGGTTTTCTTTTGAAGCTCCGTAATTAGCCTCCGTGTGAATCAGGGGATCTGTAATTCTCTTCCTGTCTTTTGTGAACAGTTCATTTTGTTTACAAATCTTCTGCAGTGTGAAAGGGTGAGTAAGGGCTTGACTTTGGGGGTGTCCTTACAAAATTGTGCAGAAAGGTCAGAAGTCCTTATCAAGTCTCTGGAGGAATTAGACTCGCATGCCAATGTCCTTATGAGCTAATGCCACAAAAAAGATCTTGAAGCAAATATGATGCAAACTTTTCTGGCATAAGTTGTGCAGGAATTCAGACTGAAATACTAGTATAGTCATTTTTAGCTTTAACCCTATTTCTTGCACGATCAGCTGGACCTTGATTTCTTGTATTTATTTTGCTACCAATCCTCTATTCCAGTGCTTTGCAAGTGAACTTTAAATAAAGCTTCCATGCATTAGGTGGAGGATAGCAGCTCTTCAACAGCATCTAACAGAATTTCACAATAATTTAACATAGGAAGAGCAAAAATCTAGGTAATCCAAGGTGTCTGGCTTGAAATATTGCCACAGTTTCTGAGATAAACATCCTGTTTTAGTCAGAGCTTGTTGTGGCACCTTCACGGATTGGCAGGAATCAGGACTTCATATCTTCCTCAGCTGAAAGAAATTTCAACCCTAGCAGCCTTGTATATTTCTGCTGGTGCATGGAAGAAGTGACAGTTCAGGAAGGAGTGCATCAGACAGAGACTGAATCAATAACAGTTGTTCCTCTGACATTAGTAGTCATTGACTGCCTCCTCTGCAAATAATAGTTGGACTTGACCCCGCTTACTTTGAGGTACAGTGAGATCATGACAGAAACTTACTGCTCTAGTCTAAAATTTTGTTCAGCTTGTTGTTTAAGGACAAAGATGCCTAAGAGGAGAAAATCCTCGTAATCAAGGTAAAGAGATTATTTTTATAAATAGCTCTTTGTACTGCAGGGGCGATTATATAGATGACTCTAATTTTGTTAGATCATGGCTTCATAAGTCTTTTTCTGATTCTCTGCAATATTTATCTTGCTACTGGATTGTATCTAGTAGGTGTGAAAGTAATATTGCTTGCTGTTTAAGTTAATTCTTACCAGCTTTGGTCTATCCACCTTAGCTCTGCGCTATTTCTTTACTGATAGTGGTTGCTTATTTGATTCCTCTCTCTTGTTTTAATTTTGTGTGATGCTTTAACCTGCATAGAACTGTGGAAAAAAAGAAGTGCTACAGACTGGACTCCAGAAGTACTTGTGTAAAACTCAATGTCCTGTAATCTTGGAGTGTTGTGTAAACGCTAATTGAGCTTCATGCTGGGCCAGTATGGTTGACTAACTTTTCTGCTTCTCAGTCTGAAAAAAGAAGTAGCATGTCAGCCTTCAGCTCCAGGTACTTGTCACAGAATTCCATAGGAGTTTTAAGTGTTTCACTTCGTCTCACGGGGCTTCAAATGAATTATTTCTGTGAGCTGAATAGGTTAGTATTAGAAATGGAAGTAAAACCTGGATATCTTCATTCCACTCTCCTTCAAAGAGGCCTTTTCTGTTGCCAACTTCCTTTAAATCCTTCATTTAAATCCTACCAAGACACCTCCTTTTCTATCTCTTTCCCCTTGTTTTTATTCCTAACAAAATGAGAGTAAGGAGGCAGATTGAAAGTTCATGTGAGGTGGTTCAACTTAAATCAAGGTGATTTTCAATCAATAATTGTACTTATTAAAGCAGATTACTGAGTAGATGTCTGCCGTGATCTCTGACTGTCTGAGCTGATTAAACTCTGACACCTTCTGATTTGACTGCTGGTGATGTTTTTGTTTGTGTTTACAGAGGAATATGAGGTGAATGCTAAGAGATACTGGGATGACTTTTATAAAATCCATGAAAATGGCTTCTTCAAGGACAGACACTGGCTGTTCACTGAATTTCCTGAATTGGCACCAAATAGGAACCCAAGTCAAAATGAAGATTCTGTGCGTGAATTTAGCTACGAAGAGGTATCCAGAAATGAAGGACTGGGAAGCTGTGAAAATGGACATTGCACATTAGAAGCCAGAGCCGAGAATCAGTTAAACCTGATAAAAAGCAGGCCTACATTCTGTACAGAAGAGCTGGCTCCACAGACGCCGAAACAAAGTTATGAAGATTATCCAGGATCCTCTGCTTCTTACCGTATATTAGAGGTAATAGCTATAAAACAATGAATCACACACTGCATGGTTTCTTTTATGAATGTTTGTGTGACTGGGTGATGGACGTAAATATGTGTATCGTGGCAAACAACAAGTGAATGGGAAGATCAACTTACATCACTAAAAAGAGAGGGCAGCTTAGAGCTGTTGGGACTCTGTTGGTTCGGACTGTATACACAGAGCACGAGGACAAGTTTTCAAGTTTAAAATAAAATCTCTAATCTTCTGGTGTTGAAACAAGCTTTTAAATGTCATCTTTTCTATAAGTAGTTGATTCTTGTATTTGTCTGAATAATCCCTCCCTTATCTTTTATGGTTTTGATGTTTGTGCTGATTCTTGTTTGTCCTGGGAGGTATTAAATGAAATAATGAAACCAAGAATGTATAGATGCTGTTTGTTTAGGACCTTATGTTCCAGCTAATTACAGGAGATCTCAGATTAATGAAGTTAACATGCTTGTCCAGGTCAAATTTCTAGTACTTACGAATATTAGACTCCTGACAGCTCACAAAGACCTTTTGCTCTGCCACCTCCAGTTTGTTTAGCGTAGATAATCACCATTTTTGTTGAGTGCTCCTGTTCTGTGGAAACTCTGCCCTTCCAGGGAAAATCAATATAAAGAGTCTTTTAGATTTACATTTAATCTGAGCCCTTGAGACTTTCTCAGATGAATGTTCTTGGGATGTGGTGGCTTTCCTGTCTCACCTGAGTATTCTCAGTGCCGTATATCACTGCGTGCCCTTCGTGGTTTTTTTTCTTCTCAGACTTTCAATTTTACTGATTCTTTAGACATTCAGGGGCAAGTTTCCTAAACCCAGTTGTGTGAGGCCTCAAATGGGACTTCAGATGGGAACAGACATAAGAAATAATGTGGTACAATCATTGTAGGCCTAATTGTAACTTGAGGGAGAGCCATCTAGTGAGGGTAACTCTGAAACAGCAGGATATAATTGTAGTAAAGCAAACTTCCTTCTCTATTGCTCTGATTTTCTATGGAAGAGAATGTAACTAATCTATTTTTTTTTTCCAGTGCTTCAGTGACTCATACATACTGGTTGTTATGCCTGGGATTCCAGCAATAACTATTTTCAGAAGAGCAGCAATATACAGTTTGTTAGTAAGATGTCTAAGAGAACTGACTGGTTTCCCACAGTGCTTGTATGTAAGCCTGCTCCCCAGAGCTGAGCATATTCAGATCTTGCAGTGATATTTGCAAATGGTCATTGCTGTGCTCATTTATTACTTACGAGATGCACTTTGTTCTGTGGCTGTAGAGAGTTAGTTTGAAATCAGCTGCATGGGGTGTGTTGAAGGAATAATTTTCGTTATGTGCACATCTGCTTTGTTTGTGCAGGTTGGCTGTGGTGCTGGAAATACGGTCTTCCCAATTTTACAAACCAACAAGTAAGTAGTTCTCATTAAGTTTTTACCTGCGTGATAAACCAGCCTCTGAAAAGCAATAGGAAAACTGCTCCATGTTTTCTTAGTTTAGTCAATCTCATGTTGAAAGGCCAGATGTAGCTGACAAATTATACGAGTCCTCAAATAATTGTGTTTTGAGCGTGGAAGTCTTTGGTCTTAAAATGCAAACATACACATCTCATTCTAAAGCATTTTCATACGGGCTTTAGTATCTCTCCTTCTCCTGAAGGAAAAG
Organism: Aquila spilogaster; assembly: GCA_024606505.1. NCBI lineage: Eukaryota > Metazoa > Chordata > Aves > Accipitriformes > Accipitridae > Aquila > Aquila spilogaster. The sequence goes on from JANHGO010001489.1 coordinate 19,506, forward strand.
TAAGCAGTCAGTTCCATGTGAGAATGAGACATAAAAGAGCAAAGTGATGAACCAGATTTTGCACAGCCGATAAGAGACAGACAGACTGACTGAGACTAAAGGCCGGGATTTCTGACTCTCAATTTTGTGCTCTGTGCATTTGAGACACTTCTGTAATTCCTATGAAACACCTTCTATATATGATGATAGTGTCTTTTATTTATTTCAGTGACCCAGGCCTTTTTGTTTATTGCTGTGACTTTTCTACAATAGCTGTGGATCTTGTCCAGGTAAACTCAATGGTGACTTATGAAGGTAGGAAGTATGTGGTGCCAATTGCACACTGACATAAATATATCATAGCAGCCACCAGCTGTGTAGCTCTTTTGGCAGCTTTCTGTTTTAGTTAGCTCTGATGCTTACACTTGTACTGGTAAATCAGGAAAAAGAGCCACCAAAGACTGTGGAAAGGAGGGAAACAAGAGTTCTCAAAACATCACATTGGCAGCAGACAAGTCAGCCAGATTTCCTTTCCCCTGCGGTTGACAGCACTTTTTTTTTTTTTAGTTTTAGTTGAGTAACTGCTGAACCTTGAAAACATTCAGGCTGGTTTTTAACAGCAACTGAAGTTGTGTTTGGTTTGTGTGTGCATTATTAGCACTACATTTCTGTGAGTGTGGTATGAGTGCTTCTGCACAGACAGCTGAGGATGGGTACTGTGGAGCAGAAAGCTGGGATTTAGTCAAAGGACAAAAACTACTAACAAATTTTAGGTCAGAACAGAGCTGGAAATGAGTCTGTGAAGTATCAAGTGTGATCAGCCATTTCATGAGATGGAATGGGGAGCACAGCAGCAGATCCAGCATGCCATTGCATCCTCTGAGCTGACACAAGTACTGCTTATAGGAGTTACTACAATCCATAGCAGCAGCTTTAGAAAATTAAGTGACTTCTAGAAAACTATTTCTGATTTTATGAGTGTAACTTTAGGGAGCAAGGTTTGACGTTTGGGGTATTGCGAGTAGCTTGCTTTTTGAATTGAAGCATAGATTGCTAATGTCTGCTAACCCTCTATTATCTCTCCCCTTAAATATAGAGCAATGTGGAATATGATTCTTCTCGCTGCTTAGCATTTGTCCATGACCTCTGCAATGACCAAAGTTCTTTCCCAATGCCAGATGAAAGCCTTGACATTGTCATTCTCATCTTTGTCCTCTCAGCGATTCTACCAGAGAAGTAAGTTTTAAAAATTCCTTGTGGGTCGAAAGAAAATACACACAGAACTGGAGGTCTTTATTAGGGAAACATAAAAAGAGCAGAGACAAAGAAAGAGCTTTGAAGCCTTGCTGGTGACAAGTGGGAAATACTTGTCGAACTGTTGTACCTTCTTCCATTACATCCTGTTTAGCTAAGGCTTCTCAGTAATATGTTAAAAGCTATGCCATCGTAACCTATTTTACAGACTTAAAATTCCCTGGCTGTTTCTCTATAATCTTATTGTGTTTCAAGTTCTTCATCTCCACAGCTTTACTACTTCATCTCTAGTTTTACAGTGATGTCAAGGGTTAAAACAGCCTGCATTACTGATGTATTTTGAAGGTTGCACCTCTTTTAGATGCACCAGCTAGTAATGTCAGGAATATCAAGAAGACTCTTCTATTTCATTCACTTGTTGCCCAGTGATCCCATACCAATACTGCCAAAAAAAAAGCAACTAGACTGATAAGTAGCCTTGCTGTGCTCCTTAGTATTGCTGCATGAGATCTTCCTAGATCTTTAAGTTAAGGAGACTGGTACAATGATCTGTGTGCCGTGCCATCCGTACCTTTATGTAGATTAATCAACAGGTGAATAAGGAAATATTTGATGATTTGACCACCTTTGTTATAAACATGGTGCAGAGAGGCTGTCAGCTATTAAATAGCTGAATTATTGTTAGTATGAGCTCTGCAAGAGCAGAAAAGAGAGAGAATCTTGTTAAATGAAACGTCTACCTGCAGCAGAATATATAGGAGATGTTTGGTGGGTAGTGATAGACCATGAATAATGGGAAAATACTCCTTTGAATGCTTAGCAATACTTAAAGATTAGGCTGATGGAGCTGAGCCTGTAGTGGAATGTATGGAGATAAAACTAGTAGTGCCAGTGCATAAGTTGTCAAAGTTTTTGGGTGTTAATGTGTATCACAGCTTTTCTAGATACATGTAAAGCTTCAAAATAGATTCCTTTACGTCAAGGAAAATTAAAGCTTATTCTGTGACTGATCCAGTTTTCCATTAAGCTCTGGAAGTAGAATTTGCAGATACTTTGTTTTAGCAAACTCTGTTACAGGGTAGGTGTAGTTTTGAAGCGCTGAGTGGCTGTAGTTGTAGTTTTGTCGTGGTCACAGTTGCTTCTCTGTCCTGAATAGCAGCCACACCATGCAGTCAGCACTCATTTTTGGGAGGTGGACTTCTGGACCATTAGGTTCAACAACTAGATGAATTTCTCACATGTGAGGTGGTGAAAAGAGAGGAGACACGTTCAGAGAACAGTTTAGAAAAGTACCATGATCTTAGTGTGACACTGTTCTACAGCCTAGCAGAATGGAACGACTGAGATGCAAATAAATGACTTAAAATTCTTGTTCTCCCTTTCTTACTCCCTTTGGTTTTATTTTGCAGCATTTCTTCTTCGAATTCACTTTTTGTTTGTTTTACAGGAACCAGTGGAGCTATTTTTGTCATTACGAAGGGAGAGCAATTAATCTGTGCTGTGGCAGGCTAAGCAAAAGAATGGGAGGAAAAAAGAAAGGCAGAATTGACGACTATCGAAAAGAAAGGTGGCCAGATAAGGTCAACCCAACCAAGTCTGACAGAGCTCAGAAAACTTTAGATTTTGGTAGCTTTCTATATGAAGTTGTAACATACGTGGAACCTCATACTTTCTTTTGGGAAAGTAGTCTAAACAAACAGCTTTGATTTTGCAGACTGTTGAGTACTGCCATTTTGTTCTTTCCTCAGGATGCAGTGCGTCATTAACAAGCTGAGTCGCCTTCTGAAACCAGGAGGAATGATTTTGTTACGAGATTATGGCCGTTACGACCTAGCCCAGCTTCGGTTTAAGAAAGGTATTTTCATTTCCCATGGGGAGCCTTTAGAGCTCGCTAATAGATTATGCTCCTCTGGAGTAGTGTCTGCCTTGCATGGGAGGCAGCTCATTAATTCCCCTTAAGCACAACATGTGCTGGGAGGAGAAGTGCCTCTGTCTTTATATGCAGCAGTTGTTTATTTTTAATTGATAGCTGGTAACTGTTTAAATCCTTCTTGCCCTTAGGTCAGTGTCTGTCTGATAACTTCTATGTGAGAGGTGATGGCACCAGAGTCTACTTCTTCACCCAAGGTAGGAGGCTAGAAAACACGTCCTCACCTCTTTTTGTCCTTGTGCACCCAAGTTTTGTCGCTAGCTCTTTCCAGCCAGTCTTTCTTGAAGCAGTGTGAAATGTGAAGTGTTTCCCAGTCGCACAGGGACCTGGGTCTGTTGGTTGCTGATGTGAATATGCACGGTGAATTCCTAAGTGGAAAATCTTTTTAAATTAAGACTGGCATGCATGCTACACTGAGGAATGGAAGTGGAGAAGCTCTCTTGAATCTTGTCACCTGAGGAGGATGCAGTGAGATGAACAGAACTGGAGGGAACTTCTCTTAACTTTACTGTTCTCACACAATGGAATATGAGGAGCATGGTTCAGTATAGAGCTGGAGCAGGCTCCTTAGTTCCTTCCAGTATTTAAAGGGGGAGTATAAGCAGGAGGAGAATCAACTTTTTACTCAAGTAGATAGTGATAGGACAAGGGGGGATGATTTTAAGCTCAAGGAGGGAAGGTTAAGATTGGATGTCAGGAGTAAGTTCTTCACAGAGAGAGTGGTGAGGTGCTGGAACAGGCTGCCCAGAGAGGTTGTGGATGCCACATCCTGGGAGGTGTTCAAGACCAGGTTGGATGGGGCCCTGGGCAACCTGGTCTATCCCAGATCTGGAGGTTGGTGGCCCTACCTGGGGCAGGGGAGTTGGAACTTGATGATCCTTGAGGTCCCTTCCAACCCAAGCCATTCTATGATTCAGTTGCTGCTTTGTGTTCAGCAGGAGTTGAATTTCTCTGTCCTTATCAACAGTTGCACCCCCAGTCACTTCCACTGAGGGCCCATCTGCGTAGTCTGTTTTAGAGCACCAGCACAACTGCATTGAACTGTTCTGTTCCCCACTGCACAAGTCCCGTTTGTCACAACAAAATTAATGCTCAACGCGTGTTTGGCAAATGCTTCCCTATGGCAAGCATCTGATAAAAGAGCACAAGCTGGGACCTGCTAGCTCTTTTCTACAGGAGCTCCATACCAATCACGTGCTCCCAAGCTGCAGTTAAATAAGCTCTTTGCTGCTCAGCAGGACTCAGACTGACTTTGCCCAGGGCCCCTGCGCTGGGGCACTATGATACTTATTTGCTTGGTCAGGAATACCTACCAGTTTAAGTGTTGCAGCCTTGAGGGCTCTTTGTGCTTTGATTGGGCCCCAGCTGGGTGTGTGTTTTTTCAGGATTTTTTTTCCAAACATAACTATAATGAATCCAGTTTCCCTCCAGCCTATACAGCAAAGATCTTATTGCCACCATTTTAAAAGTGTAGGTCTGATATCTGATCCAGTTCTTTGCTCTTGCAGACTCTGAAATTGCAGTGGTGAGGAGGGGAGGGCTAAGGAATGGATCTGTCCCTACTCACTAGAAGATGATCCTTTAATTGGTTACTAGAGGCAATACCAATGTCTGGAACTGCTGTTGTTTTCTCTTTGTCAACTCTCTGTAACTCCAGTTGTCCTCACAGTACTTCTTTCCTTTCTTTGTAGAAGGTAAATTCAAAGGAAACTTATGAGACTGTAGTCTTACTTCCCCTGTAACACAGTAGTTAAGTCCTGTCTGATCTTTCCATTTCCCTGCCAGACAGAGACCATGAGTTTCCTCTGGCCCATCTTTCAACTCTGTTTAGCCCTCAGTGTGAAAAGATATCAGTTAAATGAAAGCTGTAGCATCCTTCTCTTCTTTTCTCTGCTTCCAGATGAATTAGATGATCTCTTCACAAGAGCCGGCCTGCAGAAAATACAGAATCTGGTTGATCGGCGACTGCAAGTGAACCGTGGGAAGCAAATGACAATGTATCGAGTATGGATCCAGTGCAAATACCAAAAGCCTGCTGCTCCTCAGCTGTGAGGAAGCAGGGCGTGTTTTGTCAGATTTTATCCTCTTCATGGCCATGTGCAGTCTCCTCCTGGTGAGATGTATTGTTAGGGTAGTCAGCATGCACAGAACCTCAGTGCCTTTTATAGTGCCTAGCATCACTTCAAATGAGTTTTGCTAAGGACAAATGGTCTAGGAGGAGACCAACCAGTATTTTAGGTGTCTTGATACTGGGCTGGGTTTTTAAAGTTATTTATAGTTTCTAACAACATAAGAAATAGTCATGCTAAGAGCAACTAAGCAAGTTGAGAAGCAAGTCTCTCTCGCTGTGGATTTCTACATGAAACAAGGTCTTCAACCCTGTCTCCGTGTTGTGTACTTTTGGTTTTTTTTGTTCCCAAGACACTGTTGGTAAATCTGATTTCCTTTGCAGCTGGTCACTAGGTATAACATGGATCCCTTTGCCAGCTTATCTCATGCAATTCTCTTCCAGTCCTTCAGATTTGTGCAAATCCACGAGTTACAATACATTTATTGAGGGCATGAACTGAGGGCATGCTAGTTTCTCTGTGCCACTTTCCCCATAGACATCTCCTGGTGGGCAGATAACCTGTGGAGAACGCAGATTATTGCCCTTACTGTCTGCAAGATTGTTTGTCTAGGGAGCTAGCGCACTATAGCTCAGGTGCTGTGAATTCACATCAGACAGAGTTCAACCTTTCAGAAATGTGGGGTTGATGCCAGTTTTGAAGCACTTCCAGTGTGCGGAGAAACAAAAGCAGCTTGTTGGGACCAGAGTTTGCGCAGAATCCATTACCTGCTTTTTCTGCCTGAACAGTCAAGAAGTGCTCTTGCTGGCTGCAGAACCAGGTCACAAGCTGCACTGCCCTGTCATGGTGATGTGCTAAACCAAAGTAGACAAGGCACTTGTCTTTGATAAGAAATCTGAAGAATGTCTACCAATGTTGTTTGATTTCTTAAAGGAAACCAAGTGTGGCTTTCTGAAGGTATTACCCCACTTTTGACAGCTAACAACTTTTATCTCCTCTTGGGTTTTTCTTTATTACTTTTAGGATGTGGAACAACGGATATTAGAATAAATTCTGTGGTGATGTTTTTCAGTGTTGGTTTGAGTAATATAAATGAAGCTTCCACAGAAACTCACATGCCTGTGGGCACTTGATCTGAAGGATTTCAGCCACTGTTAGGTAACTACTGTTTTTTTTCCTTGAAGAAACAATGCCTACTAAGTGTGCACCATCGGCTGAAGAGCAGTTTGTGCTGTGTGTAGCATGTATATTTTGTTATCTGGATGCTAGTATTTGTAGTTTACAATTGCCTAAAAATAACCGTCAACTATAAGGACACATAGATGATGAAATAACTGCTCTCTTGAAAGGGAGGAGAAAGAGGAAAAAGATGAGGAAGTGTCATTGCTGCATTTGGAGAGTCTGCAGGAGTTTTCAAGGAGCATCCTGGTTTGTGAAGTGTTGGAAGGGGCATGCTGTTTGCTGAGCTTGTGATAGCACAGTTGGTTCATAACTTTCACGTCACTATGTCACCCCACAGGGATTAGTTTGTCTTCTTCTGCAGGCTTCCTGGATCAGAACATTTCAGTCCTTACTGTGGAATCAAAGAATTGGGAAGAGAATTCTTGTTCAGTTTGCTGTAATATGCAGCATGTGAAGAATTCTCTTCGCAGTTATTTTTCTGAAATGTTAGGAGACTTTCCAGCTTTTCCAACTGACATAGAAGACAAGGCTTGATGCAGTTGGTATTTTTTTTTTTTTGGGGGGGGGGGGAAGAGAAATTGTTTTGCTTCACAGCAATTTTGTGGCCTTTTATGCTTCTCCGTTTCCTGTCCTCTTCTGTAAATGCAATGTAAGAATTATACGTTGCTACTGATCTGCCCTTGATGGATCTTCAGTAGGGTGCTGGAGTCAAAGCATGGATGCACCAGTGCTTGGGAGGAACACATGTTCCTTTACTCTCCAAATCCTGTGGGCCAGCCTGTGACCCACAAAAGAAACCATAGTATTAAAAGCAAGAGAGAATGCCAACGAGATTGCAAATTCCCCTTCGATCCCTTCCACTTGCCTCTAACGTATTTATCTTTTGCTGGCCACAAGCCTGACCCAACGTGGGAGCTGTGCAGCTGCTGTTATGTTTTTGTGCTAGGCCTACAAAGTCTGGTCCTCAGCAAGGTTGGGACCTCAGGCAAAGTCTAGGCAAACCAGGATTCAAGGCCTCCAGGAGCTGAACAGCTTCATGTCTCCTCATCCAGGCAAAGAGTCAGGCTTGCCAAAAGAGGTGCAGTGGGAGTTTGACGTGATTTGACTCATGTAACCAGCTCTGTTGCTTTCAGTGAAACACCTCCCGTGTGTTACTGGTGCCTTAGGCAGTTCCCTGGGGTCCTTTCCCTCTTGGTCCCTGGAGGGGAGACCACCTCCTGGGATAGCTTTAACTCCCTGGAAGAAAAATTATTGACTGGGGTAAACAAGCAGCTTAATTAGTGTGAATTAAAGTAGTTCGAAAAATGCCTTATTAATCATCCAGGGGCTTGTAAGCAGAACAGGAAAATATGCTTTTAATTATGAACAGGATTTATTTAAAGTTGATGGACTCCCCTTTAAGTTCAAACTCCTGAAAGGGAAGAAATGAAGACTAGTAATTTATTTCTTTCTACTTTGAAGGCTACATCCCAGTTGTCTGCCTGGTTTTGACTTGGGCTTCATGCAAAAACTTGCAGCCCTGTGAGCCTTCAGCCATTCAAATGGCTCTGCACCTTTCTCAATGTTCTTCATTCTGCTGTAATCTTGAAGCAGTCGTTGAACATAAACCATGCTGGGCCGGGGTGCTTTTGTTTCCAGTCCTTTTGGTGCTGTTCAGAGAGCAACAAGTTAATGGCCTTGAGTTGAGCCAGGCCTCCTACAGACAGATACCATCTGAGCTTCCTTCATGGATGTCTGTCAGCTCCCGTTCTCTCTGCAACTCCAGGCCTTGCCTCCCACACCACTGTGCTCAGGTACCTTGGTCCTGACTTGCAGCAGCCTCTGCCATTCCCACTTCGAGCCTGCTGAGCAGGCTGGATTGCACAATGTATTTCTAGCATGTGCGAAGATTTCTTGAGTTTACTTTCACTACATTTCACTACTTTTTTTTTTCCTTCTAAGCAGTGTGACATTAATTTTAAAGCAATTCTGAGCGCATCTGCTCAAGTTTTGTTCTCAGTGCTCCAGCCTTGTGGTCTGTAGCTGACGGGCATTGCCAACATAGCTCGTCGAACCTCCCAGGCAGAAGAGATGATTTCATAGCTCTTCAGAGGCACTGCCCCTGTGGTTCTGGAGCCAGACATTGTTGCACTTCAGAAAATCTGGTCCTGGCTCTTGCCAGAGGATGGTGGGTTTCCTTGGAGGTTTGTAGATTGTTTTGGCTGGAAGGGAATCTTATCATCACTGATTCTGACCCTTTGTATAACCCTTTCATGTAGGGATTGTGGCGTCAAGCCCATGACTTGGGCTGAGCCTGAAAAAATCCTCCAGAAGGGCTTTCAATCCAGCTGTGATGCTGAGGGTTCCAGCAAATAGCAAGGAACACTTTGCCTCCCTAGGTATGTATTTACTCCCAAGGCATCCAGATTTCACAGGTGAGCTCTGGAACCTGGGAAGCAGGAGGGGAACAAGACAAAGAGAACTGGAAGCTGAGGAGTGCTTCTGATATCCTCACTTCAAAAATAAATAAATTGTGAATTCCAGTGAGCATTAGAGCTTACGCAGGATCTTCCTGACAGCACAGGGATGTAGGAAGTGGCAGTCACCCTCAATGATTTTTATGGCTACAACAAGTAATCACCAAATGTTTCTGAGTCCAGACACAATTGTCTTCTCTCCCAAATGCTTTGGCTCCACCTTCTCAGGGTATGTCACCACCATTTCTGGTTGTGTAGTTACTTGCAGAGCTCCAGGATAAATGAAACCTGATTGCTTTCAATAAAAGAGGTGTGAGTGGAAGTAACCTTCGTGCATGCCTGTGGCTTTTGTCACTGCATTGTAACCAAAGCTGAGTGAGCTTCCTTTGTCTTCAGCATTGGGCTGAGCCTCTGGCTGGTTTGCAGTGGGGTTCCCTACAGGAATCACAGAACCAAACAACTCAACTGTTTTTTCTGAGCACAAATGAGATGTGCACAGGTTTTAGTGCCTGGAAGTGAGAGTGCTGACAGGATGAGGCAGCAGGGGTCACTTTATTGAGGGATTTGTTGAGCATCCCTGCATCTGTGTAAAGATAGATGGAGGGAAACTGAGTCATGCAGGGATGGGAGGAGATCTCTTCTTTGTTCTTGTCAACCAACTGACCTTATTTGTCAATCTGAACAGTGCAACTGCTTTTAGTTTGGTGCCAAGCTAGAGAAAAGTCATTCCAGAAGAGAACAAGCATGTTCAGGAATTGGGAGAATGTGTTGAATGCCCAGGATCACTTTAGCTGTTGTAGCTATTCATCCTCCCAGACAGGGGTGCGTGCTTGGCACACAGCTTTTTGTACAGCCATCTGTAGGATTCTCACTCTGCGGTGTTGTCACATACGCTTTCAGGGCATGATTGAAATTATTACAAGTGCAGGGAGGAGGGATGAGTTTTTGGAGGAGTCTCCCGTGAAGCATGGTGCTCTGAAGGGAAAGGAATTGTCAATTCTGTGCTTAATCAGCAAAGCTCTGAAGTTTGTCCTTAGTTCCTGCTGAAGGCGGTTAAGTTCCTGTGCTTAACTGCCTTGCAGAATGGGAGCTTGTATTGCAGAGAAAGTGGGACACACGGCAGGAAATTACCTGTGCAGGCAATAGCGAGTGCTAATTTGAATTAAGTGAAATACAGCTACCTTTGTTATGGAGAACGCAAGCTGGAGCACAGACAGGGAGAAACAAGCTCAGCCTCCTGCCCAGAAGTAGTGCAGTGTAATTGGGGATGTTGTCCCTCAGAAGGCTTTTACTTTTGAAAATGTGGTCTTTGACCCCCACGCAGATGTGAGAACAGTTGGATGAGTGGGACCTGGTTGTGGTTGGAAAGCAGCGATGGCAGAGATTGCCAGCATGTGTCTGGAGCTGCCAGCCTGTTGGCTTATGGCTGTTTCCAGGAAGAAAGAACATCCTAGTGAGATTTGGACCCTGCTGCCCTGACTCATTCTATGCAGAAACCCCAGAGTCTTCACTGCAAGCAGCAGCACAGAACATGTGAGCAGCAGCTTGACTTGGGGGAGGAGAGCTAGCATGGCTGCTGCATTCAGGTTGTTTTAATGTTTTGTAGTGCAAAGGACTTTTGTAGCTCTTAGGTTTTCATTTTATTTGGGGGCTGAGGAGTTTTGGGGCCAATGTGCAATTTGAAGCCAATCCTTTGGCTCGTGAAACTTTCAGCTGACGTGAAATGGAAAGCTGCTGTTTGCAGTCCTGGGTCATGGGGGCCAGGCTCACACCCCTGTGCATGAGGCATAGCAGGGGATCTTTTGTGCAGCTGAAAGTGGAGAGGTGCCCCAAGTCAGCCTTTTCCGGGGGGTACTGGATGTGTCTTTCCTCATTTAGAAGAAAAAATGGCTGTTCTCCCCTCAGACTACTACTTTATCCGAGCACAAGGCACTGCTCTTGGTACCCCTCATCAAGATAGAACCACCTAGGCAGATACACTTCACTACAGTCTGTAATTACACAGCTGTACGTTTTTTCCTCTATTCATCACCGAGGATGGATATGAAGAGGTCGATCGAGGTTGCATGGAAAACTATATCTATCTTTTCCTTAAGTTCAAGTGGCTTCTTCCCTACTGAGCCAACCCTTGTTGTGAGGGCTGGTATGTATTTACACACGCTTGCATAGAGGCTGAATATACTTCCAGAAATATGCATGCAGTAACTCCAGCTTTACAATAGGATGTTGATTTAATTTTCCTCTTACACAAATCTGAGAGCAGTTTGTTTAATAGAGGCTTTGAGAAAGCCCTGTAAGGTAGGGTGTTATTATGCCTGTTTTAAGCAGGAGGAAAAGAAGCAGAGGACAAATCCTGCTGAGAATAATATTCTCTTGTATTCTAGGAAGTGGTAGTGAATGAGGACGGGGAAAGGTTTGCTGGCACGTAAAGGAAAATCACAGCATTTCAGGCGCGTGCAGAACGAACAATGGTTTTCACCAGTGCCATATGCTTTGGGGAAGCAAATGTGATCTTGGAGGTATTCATTTCCTACCTGTGAGTTTTGGCTGGGCTCGGCAGGGCCATGTGCTTCCTCCAGGCAGGCAGGACACGCGCTGCCTTGGCTCAGGCACTGCTCTGAGGTTGTTCTCGGTTTGCTGCAAGCGTGGAGATTGTGCGACCTGGATGCTTTCCTACTGGGTTCGGGTATCAAAGCCTCCTTAATGGGATACCTGAAGGTGTAGACAGAGGGAGGGGCAGGAACAGCCCCTGAGATAAACTCCATTGTGTGGGAGGGTGGAGGCTCCAAATGGCCTCAGGAAGGAGTCAGGTGATGGCACGTTATCTTGGAGCAGCTTTCTCCCCATCGAATGAAAATGAGAAGAGACCCTTTTAACTTTCCTAGTGAGGTAAAGGTTGTGCTGGAGCTTTACTACACACTAGAGAATCCACACAGGGGTGAGCTGTTTTGAATGTCCTAAGTCGAACAAACTCTCCAGTTGCAGCTCATGCCTTGCTCAGTAGGACAGCCTGCTCTGCAGGCAGGGCTTGGCCTCATCTGGATGTGATGCCTCGAGGTGAGATCATCCCCCAGTGCTAAATCTGTAAGAAACCTGTTGAGTGAACTGAATTTGTTTTTTCCATCGCAACAGCTGTAAAATTTCCAGATTTGAGATCACTGATGACAGCTTTCGTGTGTTAAAGGTTGAGGCAATTTGGTGCTTTCCTCGGGTCCTGGATTCCTGCTATCACGGAGGAATCTCAGCTCTCCTTTTTCTGTGTGCTATGTTGTGTCAGTGCATTCCTACACCTCACGGCTGCACAGAAACGCGAGGAAAAATGCAGTTAGAATCTTTTACAAGCCTGGAAAGCAAAGGCAAAGCACTGATAACATGAAAAAAAAGATAACGACCTTCTGCTATTTTATCTTCTCAAAACTCATGACAAAGAACTTGTTACACACTGCGTTACGGTATCTCTAAAATCTTAGCACATTTTTGCCAAATCTAACGTTGGTTCGCAGCAAAGCAGCAATGCAAAGGTTTTGCTCTCCTTTTGCTCAGCACGGTGCTGGCTGGAGGCTGCTCCAGTTGAATTCAGTGACAAAATGGCTGCGGCAGCTGAGTAGTTCTTCCAAACCGTGATAGAAGCGCAACATGCCAAAGATATTGCTGACATCCAGGGAGCGAAAATGGGAGTGCTGCCACGGGGGATGCAGCAGGAAGCATTGCCGCTGGCTGATGGCAGACCTGGAGAGCAGGATGCTGTACGGAAGGGATCTGGCACAGATGAGGGTGTAGGAGGGCTGGCTTGCCCCCATGGATGAGATAATATTTGGTCAGCCCTGTACGTCCTGCATTGCTCATAACCACCCTGCCTGCCAGCTTTCAAAGCACCTCTAAAAGGACTGGTATGTTGGGGCTGCAGCTTCTCACATGGAAATGGGGGAGAAGTGAGAAGTGCTCATGTGCCATGCAGGTTTACTGCGTGAAGAATGGAAGGTTTATTGCATGAGAATTCTTAGAGATCCAGGTGCTCCAAATCCACTGAATACTGTGGGGAAAACTGTGCTGAGATAACAGAACTTTGTTTTCCTACTGTATTATTACTGTTACGTTTTATGTGTTTTTAAAAGTAGTATCTCTAACTCTAGAATTTCAAATTGAATTGGAAATTTTCTTGTACAAAATGTTTTAAGTTTTCACACATCCCAACCACTTTGTATTATGAAACCTTTCCCTGCTCAAATAGTCACAAACAGCCATTTCCTTGCAAGGGCATCCCAATAAGTAAAGCCCACCATATCTCTGCTGAGTCCAAATCTGGGGTATTAAGTCCAATGGGAAAGAATGCCGTAACAAAGAGCCCAGCTGATCTGTGTCTTATCATCAATAAATCCATTTTTACATTGGAGCCCATTGCTGTGCCAGGGAATGCAGGCTTGCACGGTAAGAAGGGAGATGCCATGTGGGGACGGATGGTGCACCCCTGCTCTGAGCGATGTTGTGATGGAGTGCAGCAGGAAAACCTCCAGGATCTCTGACTTAGAGGCTCTGATTGGGAACTGTCTGATAACTTACTTCCTGCAGAGGTTATCTGACAAGCTTCTCTGTCCCTTGTACCTACCAGGCACTTTGCTGACAGCACACAATGCTCTTAGAGGAATTCTCCAGAATTTCTACCCACGACCATAAATGCAGTTACTTGCTGATTCCTTTCCCCTCCGCAGCACAGAAAGACGAGCTGCCTTGTCCTATGGGAGCGGTTTTGGTGTCTTGGAAAGGAGCTGCAGGTGCTACAGGGAAGACAATTCAGGGAGGGCAGCATTAGGGTTTGCAGCAGAGATGTGGCTCTACGATGCGTACCCCAAGCAAGGCAGAGGAATGGGACAAGTTACAAGAGGATGGTGTAACCTCAGCTTATTGCGTTCTGTGTCAGAAGTAACCACCCGCAACTCTGGCTGCATTGGAGAAAACGTTTGTATTTGAAATATGTGCTCCAGGAGACTTCAACTTCCCAGGGTCCCCTCCAGAACACAAAGATGGGGACAGCGCAGTGGATTCAGCAGTGCAGCATCTGGTTCCTGTTCAGTGCTCCAAGACCATGAACCGCTCCCTTCAACGCTCGTCCCATAGGTGCAGCCGTGGGTCCGGGAGAGCCGTGGGCGCTGGGATCCCTTCCTGGGTCCGAAAGCCCCCGGAGCACCTCCTCCCTCCAACCAAAATCAAATGGAAACACACAAATGAAACGTATACGTCCTTCAAACCATGTTAACTGCAAATGGTACTAATTAGCGCTCCCCTGAATGGCTGTGATTGGTTTAGCGGCGGATGGAATATTTACTCTAGAGTGTCTTTTTTTTTTTCCTTTTTTTTTTTTTGGGGGGGGGGGGGTTGAAAAAAGCAAACCGAAAACGCAGGTTCTTCTATATTTATTTATTTATTTAACGAATTCCTGCCGCTGGCCGTGCTGAAAACGTGAATCACGCAGCGGGAGCTGAAACTGGAGTGGCTCTTCTACCGAAGAACAGATTAAAGTACAGGAAACGCAGCTTGTGAGAAGAGGCAGGCGGCTCCGAAAGCCATTTGCAACACGAAGTTAACGAATAACGCCGCGCTCGGAACACGATAAATTAACAAGTTCAAAATAATAGAGTTCC